>LPNX010287258.1:141165-268356 GCA_001517045.1 Pseudotsuga menziesii
ATAGTGGACTTGGAGTTCATCCATCTGACCAAGATGGCCTCGTACCAACCAAGTAAAATCAACAGGGATTTGTTTTGTTACATTATCTATTATATGTTCATGATTGTTTAAGGTTTTGGTTACATTTTAGGGTTCACACGTGTGAGTGATTTTCCTCATGTACTTGTTTTCTTGATGGTGGGTGCCTAGCAAGTCCACTACATCGGGGTTTTGAGGGCGATGGGGGATTCCTTGTGTATCACGGGTCGCAATAGGACACCTCCGATGGTACAACCGTCTATCTGTGCTGTTGGTAGTCCTTTACCTGAAGGAAGTGGTCTTCGCTCTATAGATGGATATTTTTCAACGAAAGGGCCATCAATTTCCAGGGGATGCACAGATAAAGTTTGGACTAACCTGCATGCACACATTTCCCTACATCTTTTGACTTCTAGATACTTTTCTGGTCCTTCTCCTTGAAACCTAGGGTATGATTTTCCATAGGATCATAAGTTACCTGCTCTGTCTGCTCCTTCTAGACAGCGACATGGTAATGTTCGAGGTTAGAAGGCCCAAGCTCGCAGAAGGATCAAGGTGGAACAAGCCCGAAAAGGCAGGGCATTGTGCATTTTAGGAAAATATGTTACACTGAACATGGTTCATGGATTAACCTCTAGGGCCCTTCTTGGAAAGTTTAAATACATTGGGTTATCTAGGTCGGAGATTTTGGATTGGATTACACAAGAATGGAAACCCCTTATCAATCACATTTCCTGGGTTATAATGCTCGTAAACGGGGGGATCTATTTCCATTTCCTTTCAGAAGGAAGTAGATTGGCTATTAATTCACGTTATAGGGTTGTGGGCATGGGATCAGTGCTACTTTTCCCATGGCATTCCACTTTCAACCCTTGGAAGGAAAATACTGTTCACCGCCATTTATGGGTTTTATTACCGAGATGGCCCCTTCACTGTAGGAACTTCCAGGCATTTATGGTGATCGTTAATTCTATAGGGTGTTTCACTATGGTGGAGGAGACTACCCTTACAGCTCATGATCAGCATATTCCATGGATTATGGTTAATATTAATTCCTTCGAGGGGTTACTAGAATACTAGATACTTTACTCAGCAGTTGGAATATTGGAGGGTTCCTTTCCATTGTTTCCATTGTCATCAAACGAGACATTTAAACTATGACTTACATAGGGGGTTGGATAATACATTTAAGGACTCATTGGACCTGGAGGACAAAGTGGACGAGGGTAAGAGTGTGGTTCTCCCTATTCCAATGGATGTCAAGGTGACTCGTCTCTTTTTGGCTAAGTTTAAAACCTTTCTTCCCATTTTTATTTAGTCCCGTTCGGTCGATGAGGTTTTGGGTTCCATTTCCCTCGTGGGGAATTCAATGGATTTCATGCTTCAACATATGTCTTCTATGGTGGATAGTCTGAACACTATGCCAATGTCTCCTTCCTCTGTAATTTAGAGTGATCTTGTGGTGGCTAATGTGGGATTGTTTGCAAACCCCGGGGTTTGTCTTGACCTTGAAAACTTCCCAAGGGTCATGGATGGGAAAAAGGGAACTTTTGATATTTTCCTTTCCCCAACTTCATTGTACGGTGATAATTTTCTTGCTCCAAACTCTCCTTCAGTCATGGGGGTTTCTAGGGACCATAAAACTCCTCTGGTGAGCTATATTGGTCGCCTTGATGACACTGGTTCAGGGGACCCAACTATCCCTATTTCCTCTATTAGATTTGGGAATGTGACCACGTGCAAGAAACATAAACCGAAGGTGGCCTAGTTTGAAAAGAACCAGGGCTTCTGGATTTACCTAAAGGTCTACTCTCTCTTTATCTCCACTCTCCACCTCCTTCTTTGAGGCCCTTAGAGAGAATTCTTCCCCATTCATCATTCATTATTAACTTATATGATACATCATCGATCAATAGAGTTTTGAACAAACTGTACCAAAAAGAGGCTACAAAACATAATTCGTACGGAAAACATCCTTAGATACAACAAAATCCACAAGTGTGAAACATTACAATACAAAAGATCTCAAAATGTTGATACAATTCCTCCACAATGATGTATATCATTCATCTAATGATCTAAAAGTTCTATTTATAGGCTCACTTGGTTATTACAAAATGGTCCACTTGACCAATACCTAACTAACTTAACCAAAATATCCTTCTTTGTTGACTTCTTTACCCTTCGTGGTTGACCTTAGTCCTTAATGATGTCCTTTTAGTCGCTAGCGGTACCGTAGTTTGTGCACTCTAACCCTGTGCCAATAATATTTCTGTGAGTTTTTTTAACATGAACACCTGGTTGATGTCGTACTCACATATCTAATTCCTACTTCGTTGAATAGTTGATTGGGTGGTGCGGGTGTAGCGAAAAGGCTAGATCTTTTCTTCATGGCTGGAGGATTGGTCTCATCAGTGGATTGTTTCAGGTCTTGGACCATTACCATGGGGCTTTTCGATCATATAGCAGTGGCTCTATAATTGGACTATGTTAAGGGACCATCAAGATACCCTTTTAAATTCAATCGTACCTAGCTTGCTGATAAGGGTTTTTGCCAATCTGTGGAAAAGTGTTGGTCCTCATATGGGGAGATACAACACTCATATTCTCTATTTCTACTAATCAAGAAACTCAATTTGTTGAGGGGGGAGGTTATCAAATGGGATCGTCTTAAGAAAAAGGCCTATCAACAAGAACTAATGAAGATCAAAAATAGGTTGGAGGATTTGGGTAATTTGTTATACGACCACTTCTTTGCTCAGGATCATCAGTATGAAGTGATCTCTCTTGAACACAAGCAAACCAAAATATTGGCACAAATTGATTCTACCTAGCACCTCAAGAGTCACACTCTTTGGATTCAAGAGGGTGATTCTAATACCAATCTTTTTCAAAAATTCGCATCTAAAGATTGAGCAATGGCTCTACTATTTCCAAGCATGATGAACTTCAAAAGGTAGGGGTCTCACATTTTTAGGAGGTCTATAAACAAAATGGTAATTATAATCTCTCAGTTCAACTCAAGGTGCTCAAAAATTACTCGAGATTCTTTACCCCGGAGGAGGGGTCAAAATTTGGACAAAGAATTGAATCTCAGGAAATATTGGGGGTTCTCAAATATCTTGGAAAGGATAAGAGTCTAGGCCTTGATGGACAGTGGAATTTTTCATTCACTTCTTTGACCTGATGGGGGTGAATACTCTAAAGGCTATTGAGGAAACTCGCCAACAAGAGCTCATCCTGGAGGGTCTTAACACTACTTATATTAATCTAATCCCTAAGAAAGATCGTATGGTGGATTTCAACGATTGCGTTCTAATATCTTTGTGCAACCTTCTATAGAAAATAATTACGAAGATAATCTCGAACATGATTAAACCTATTTTGGAAAAGCATATTTCAAGGGAGCAGTTTGGGTTCTTTGCCTCCAGACAGATACTTGACACAATGGGTATTGCTCAGGATTGTATGTACTCAATTAAGACGAGGTGTCTGCAAGTGTTTATACTTAAAATGCACTTTGTGAAATCATATGACTGGATTGACTAGTCGTTCACGAAGTTTATGCTTATAAATATTAGCCTGACAACAGAAGTCGCTAATTGGATTATGTATTGTATCACTTCAACTTCATTTGCAGTCTTGATTAATGGTGATCCTACCCCTCTCTTTGGTTGTAGTAAAGGCCTTAGACATGGTTTCCCTCTTTCACCATCGTTGTTCATCCTGGTTATTGAAGTCCTTAGTCGTCTTATCAACTTGGAAAAGGCAAAGAAGCGTATTTCAGGTATCAACATCTCTAGTTTTTCTGAATTCTACAGTAAACTTTGAACTTCCTAATCTAGTTATCTAAATTCTCACCGTGAAATTCTCCATTAAAAACGGGTAAATCAAATTTCACATCAAGCTTGACCAAAGGCTTATTAGCATATTTATTATTCTTATTAGAATGATGAGAACAAGAAGAATAGGAAGAAGAACTAGAACTTGAATATAGAGATAAAGGTTCAGGAGGAATTCATTCATTTCCTGAAGCATCACATTCTAGTTTTACCTTCTTCTTTTCCTTCTTTTCCAGTCTCTCTTGGTAAGCTGCAAACAATTGATCTACTTTATCTAAAATCTGGTAGAAGGCCTTATGGAAAGCATTATCATTATTGGTAATTCAATGCACCCAATGCACTATCTAGACTTCGTGCATTATTGAAGGGAAATGCATTTAGTTGAAAGATGTGAACACTATTAAAATTGAGGCTTTGTTAATTAATTTTATTTTTAATATGGGAAAAAAATTGTGCCAATGTATTGTAAGTAAGTCCTTTGTTTATTCAAATTTTTAAAATGTTAAGACTACGACTTTTTAAAATACAATTAAATAAGTCAATGATATTGTCCGTTAGTGAGGCTAAAGAAAGCGGAGAAGGCAAAAAAATACAACTAAATAAAAAAATAACTCCTCAAAAATATTTCTCCTTTGAAAAACCTTTGTGTTTATATGCTTGCATCTTTAACATTAAATAACTTAACAAATATTCAAAATTTCAATATAAAAATGTAAAATAAATTCAATACAAAAATCCAAATACAATTTCATAAATCATGAATCAAAATATATTCTTTTTATTATTTTAATATTTAATAAAAAAATAAATATATATTTAAAATTTACTAAATTAATCATTTTTTACAAAATATAAATTACATAATAAATTTTAAAAATCATATTATAATAGTTCTCAATATTACATAATATTTTAAAAAATTAAAAAAAATTAACTCACAAATAAATGCCCGCCATAATATTATACCTGAATAATTACCCCCACTATGGGGACCCCTGTCATCTTAGAGCTTTTATAAAACCAAGTTGTTTTTCTAGAGAAGTTGCTTACCTAACATTTGTTATTTGTAAAGGAAAAAAATATTGAGCTTGTGGGCATTCAATGATTAAGGTTATGGGCATAAGATGATTGGGTCTTTGATCATGTCTATACAAGAAAGGACAATCCCATGCATTTTGCATTTTGTATTAATTGTCCACATCTGCATGGTCAAATGTTGCTTTCAAGGGAAATAAATGACAATGTGATTATATTTAAAGAAGTGAGTTAAGAGTACTCTCGAAATTGATGACAAAAAAAATTTGTAGGATTTTATGTTTGTAAAATATTATTATTATTTATATAATTGTTTTAAATGTTTAATAATTATATTAAAATATAAATAAATTAGATTTAAAAATTATAATTTTCAAAATAAATTTTTTAAATATAAAACTTGTATCTTTTTAGTCAAAGTCGATCGCAGCGAAACTCTCGGCTCTATATCTTTGTAAATTCTCCCCTAAAATTGAGGTGGGAATGTGCTAAAATCAAATAAAATCAAATATAAAAATAGTGGAATAAATTTCTCTTTTGAATTGACCTATAAGGTTGAGACTAACAAATAATAATATATAAAAAACAATATATAATGAATATATCTTTTAGTGAGATTAAAGTAGGCGAGCATTAATGGGTAATGACGATTGACATAGGGAAGCCCATAACCAAGTCTATGCCACGATGGATGCATGCATGGACTCGTAGGCCTTTCACCTTGACCATGGCACACTAATATATAATTATAAAGTTTTGATTTTAAATTTTTTTTTTTTAAATAAAAATATCATTGAAAAAAGTTGCATTCCTCAAAATCGTTAAACTCTCTCTATTTTCGCTAAACAATACTTCAAGATTGGGATTCATTATTCTATGCTCGCAGGAACACCCATCTATGGGAAAGGCCAGTGTAGGGGAGTCGAAACCCTAGTTGCAACCATATATGGGAAAGCCCAGTGTAGCGAAGCCGAAACCCTAGTTGCAAGCGGTTGGAAATGGGAAAGCTTATTGGCGATGATTGTGCTTGGTCTCAATGGTTCATAACAGTGAGTTCTTGGTTTCTTGGCAGCCTGTCTCGAGGGTAGGAGTGTTTTATGGCATGGTTGTAAGGGTGTGTTCCATGTTGTGGTGATTGGAATCTTATACGATATTTTTTGCGACTATTTCGGGGTTTTCTTTTATTTTTCCCGCTGGAGTGTCTGTATTATGTCGTCTCCTGGCCCGGGTTTTGTGGGGGGCGCTACGGTCTTTTTATTTTTTGTTTATTTGGTTTTTTAAGAGGAGTCAAGTCTGTATCCTCTACAGACCTAGTACCAACCTATCCAAAAAGTGGGAATTTGGTATTATTTGTCTTTGTCTTGAGTCGTGTCTTTTTTAGGTTTTTGGATAGTCAACGGCCAATGTGGGTGTCAGGTCTTCCCCAATGGTTTTTTTCTAGTGGTGATTGTGGTTTTTCTAGCTGGCTTCTTTTTCATGGTTTTCCAGGGATGGCGCCTTCTCTGGTGCAGACTTTTGGTTTCCAAGCAAACCCTCGGGTGTAGGTACACTGCTCTAAGTGGACTCTGTTGGTCGCCTCTGTCGACCTTGCGGTTGGGGAAGCTTTTGATTCAGACTCACATGGTGGGGGATTGTCCACGTTGTTGGCACATCATCAACCATCTATGACGGTGGATAGTGGTCTTGTCCTGCATGGCAAACATGTGTCGAAAATCGTCCTTTCTAACCTTGTTAAGTTGGTTTTTGAAAAAGTTAAACCAGGGCAGCTTGTATGTTTTTTGGGTCGCGATGTTACCATCGATATGTTGTCAGTGTTGTCACAGCAGGCTCTTATCGGTCGCTTTAAATATATGTAAAGTTATCCTGGATGGCCAGTTTGGCTTGGGTCATGGAGTAGTGGAAACCTCTTTTGAAGTCGGTTCCAAAAGTTGTTACGTTGGTCAATGGGTGGGTTCTGTTCCAGTTTCTATCTGTTGAAAATAGAGAAATCACTGAGGCACAGTACTGGGTTATGGGCCTTGGCTCTCTGGTTCTTGGGCACTAGCATGTGGGTTTGACCTAAGAACATAGTGTTTGGTTCGTAGGCACTTGTGGGTATTGATGCCATATTTTCCTATACAGTGATGGAATATTCAAGGATTTATGGCGGCGACAAATTCGATTGGGACTTTTATCCTTATCAAGGAGGAACATCTGTTAGGGTTTGATCGTGCAACTCCTCATATGCTTGTTGATATCGATCTTTCGGGGGGGTTACCTACCGAGTTGGAAATCATTTGGGGTGAGGGAACTTTTATGCAAAGGCTATATTATTGGAAGGTTGCTTTTCGATGTCGCTGTTGTCAAGAGACGAGGAACTCCAAGGATTTTTTCCCATTAAAGGGTTTGTCATCTATTCTTGGTGCTGCAAGTATTTCTGAAGGTGTTCAAGAACGGTTGGATAAAGATATTAACTTCTTGTTGCCACTCGACAAGTGTTTAGCTCTGGCTTTCATTGGTAAGTTTGCTTCGAATGTTCCTCTTCTCTTGAAGTTTCTTGATTATGTTGAGATTCTAGGTTCTTTGTCTTTGCTGGAAGGTGTTGACCTGTAATCCGCTTTTTAGTATAGTGAGAAGGGTTCGCTCGAGATTTTTTCTCCTTTGTTGGGTGAGGACATGGTCATGGGTGAGGGGGTGGTTGCTCTAAATGATTCTATAAAGTTTGGTTTCTCAGGGGAAGGGGGCATCTATATTATGTCCTGAGTACTTCCCGCCACTTCCTCTTCCTTCTCAGGATGGCCTAAACATCACTCTTTTGCCTTCATCTTTATTGCATGAGCCGTTGGTATGCTCTGCTTCTTCTCCACCTTGTGGGTATGTATCCTCTCCAATAATAGTCAATGCGTCGGTGACTCCCTCTCCATGTCATCCCCTCATCCCAAACCATACCTATGCCTTGGTCGAAACATCTTGCGTAGAGGTTCTACCTTTTCCCTCTGTCAATCGAGGTTTTGTTACTATTCGTAAGCATAAGAAGTCTTCCAAGGGTATAAGGGGACTTAAGGATACTATTCAGAAGCAAGATTTTGTCAACCCTAGGGTTGCTTCCCTCTTCCCTGGGTTGGTTGATTGTTCTGTGTCTTCTCCTTCTTCCCAGGTTCTTAGAGATTGTGTGGCCCCTCTTGCAGTTATTAGATGAACTGCTTATCCTTTAACATCTGAGGGCTGGGCGGGGGGGTGAAACGAGCTGCATTTAAAAGGATTTTAGACTTTTTTTGTCCAGTGGTTGTTTTTCTCCAAGAGACTATGTCCTCTAGGGATGTTGTGTGTGACTACTTTCTTAAATTATGTCTGGTTGGTATGTTAGTGCACTAGATTCATGTGGTAATTCTGGGGGCACTTTGGTGGTGTGGAACCCTGTTGTGGTTGATCTTAGGGCGTTTAAAACTTGTGCAAGTCTTCTTCTTAAAGGGAGGCTGAAAGGTTTTGATGCATAGGTTCACTTGTTGAATATTTATGGTCTCTATTCTCAAAGATTTTCTTTCTGGGATAGGGTCAAATCCTCAAGGATGCTTTCTCTTCCTTTCCTTATTTTGGATGGTGATCTGAACTTTAAATGATCGACATATGAATTCTGGGGATCTGGTTGAGCTATTGACCCTCTGTCGGATTACATTCAATCCATTTTTTATGATGCTATTCTTATGTATATCTCTCCGGTTTTCTTATCTCCGACTTGGGCTAACGAAAGGTGTGGTTTAGCTGGCATTGCTAAACGTCTTGACATATTTTTTATGTCTGATTATTTATGTGAATCTTTGGGGAAATTTAGAACCTAGAATCTCTTGACCGGTTCTTTTGATCATAATGCCATAATCTTAAAGCTCGATTTTGTTAAGGGTAAGGTTCATTATCCTTTTAAGTTTAATCCCACTTGGCTTACTGAGGAAGACTTTAATTGGGAGGTATTGAATGGGGAGGTGCCCAATCATTACTCTCTGATTTAGGATCTGTTATTCAAGTTATCCAAATTGTGTCCTTTGGTCATGGATTGTGAAAGAGAGGAAAAAAAGAAGGTTGGTTGTACTCCCTTTGATATTGAAGAGGCGATTGGTTTATCTGAGGAATATTTGGGAGTTGATTTCTTTAGTATTGATCGTTTTGTACATATCAAGGAGCTTTTTTTATCAAAAACAGAAAATCCTTGCTCACAAGGAAGAGACTCTTCAATAGAAGAGTTGGGCTATCTTGTTACAAGAAGGGGATGAAAATTCAAAATATTTTCATAAGTATGCAAATCGCAGAAGGATTTCGAATTTGATTTGGGAAGCGTCGGATGGACATGGTAATCTAGTTTATGATCAGGATTCTATTAAAGAGGGGGCTATTTCTTATTTCTCTAATTTATACAAATATCCTAAGTCCGATAACATCACAGATTAATTGGCGGCACTAAAAATATTTCCTATTGTCTTCAGTGAGGAGGATTGTGGCCATCTTAGGGGTCCTATTGGCTTAAGGGATCAGGTGGAACTTACTTTGAAGGATTTTGCTAGAGATAAGAGGACGGGGCCCGATCGGTGGACTATGGAGTTTTATCTTCATTTTTTTGAGATGTTGGGATCCGAGTTGGTGGCAGCCATTAAAGAAACTAGAGTCTCTAGACTTGTACCTGATAACTTAAATACTACCTATCTCACATTGATCCCGAAGGTAGACAGGCCTTCCTCCTTTGTTGACTATAGACCGATTTCCTTGTGCAATCATTTGTACAAACTTATTACTAATATTATTGCGGGCAAGATGAAATTGGCTCTAGGTAGGGTGATATCTGCATAACAGTTTGGCTTTCTTCCGAAGCGCCAAATTCTTGACGCCGCTGGGATCGTTCAAGAAACATTACATTGGATCAAGCAAAAGAAGCTTTCAACACTGGTTCTTAAACTTGACCTGGAAAAAGATTATGATAAAGTGGATAGTTCTTTTTTGCATTTGATCTTACTTCAGAGTGGTATTCCCCTGATCATCACTCAGTGGATTATGTCTTGTGTGAATTATGCATCCTTTGTTGTGCTTGTTAATGGTTCTCCTTCAAACTTCTTCAAGGGGACTTGTGGTTTAAGACAAGGATGTCCTCTTTCGCCTTATCTTTCCTTAGTCAAGAAAAGGAGGATAGATTGATTAAAGGCTTGAAATTCTCTGGCTCTATTTTTTTAACCCAAACACCTTTTGTTGACGATGTGATGATGTTTAGGAAAGGGGATTATGCAGAATAGTTGTATATTAAGGGCCTGGGCAACCTTTTCTGTTGTGCGTCAGGAATGTCTTTCAGTCCTGTTAAATCTTGCTTTAGGCACAGTGTGGTTGATGAAAATACTTTACAAGATATTCTAAATCTCTTTGCAGTCCCATGAGAGCATCTAGACTCTGGTATTTCTTATTTGGGTTTTTATCTAAAACCTAACTCTTACAAACGCATAGATTGGGAATGGCTCGTTAAGAAATTTCATCGCCGTATGGGCAGATGGTCGTCGAAATAGGTTTATTTGGGTGACCGAAAGACTTTAATCATATTGGTCTTGCAATCATTACATGTTTATTGGTTTTCTCTTTTCTGTGTTCCTACATGTATTTTGGTATCTCTGCGTAGACTATTCTTCTTCTTTTTGTGGAGGGGCACTCAAGAATCAGTAAAGTACCATTTGGTGGATTGGGAGTCTTTGTCTATGCCTAAGTCTTGGGGAGGTTGAGGCATCAAGCATTTGGGTTTATTCAACATTTCGCTTTATTCTAAGAGTATTTGGAGAGTGATCATGATGACAAGTCTATGGAGTAAAATATTCAATTCAAAATATATGAAAATACTTCCACCTTCTTCGTGGTTACGTGCTGCTAAGTTTTCTAGATCTCAAGCATTGACTTTCTAGTGCAGTTTGTGTTCAACTCTTCCTTGTATTTTATGGGAGATTTGTTGGCAGGTGGGTAGAGGCAATAATATTTTTATTGGCCTAGATCTGATTGTTGGGATCAACCATTGGAAGCTTTCTAGAAGCCTTTTGACTTGTCTACATGATAGAAATATGAATGTTCTTAAGCAAACTTTTGTTGATTGTGATGATCCATCTTCAGGTTGGTTGTCGGCGGAATCCATGGGCATGTCTAGTGTGGACACCTTGGAATGAGAATATTTCATTTGTAATATGCAAGAAGCGGGCATTATCTTCTCCGAGGCTACAGATACTTTGGTTTGGACTGGTAATAAACAAGTGGGTACAGTTATGGCTAGTTTGGCTTATTCTTCATTATTCAAAGAGTATAGGGCTCTTTAGTCGGTTTGGTGGCATGCCACTCTTTGGAAGATGAAAGTTTCATCCAAAATTAAGTGTTTTTCTTGGACTGTCCTCAATCATAAGATACTTACCTGGGATGTGTTACAGCGGCGCAGTTTTCAGGGGTCAAGTGGATGTATTTTTTATTTGAATTCTTTTGAGTTGACTGAGCACTTATTTTCCTTCTGCTCTTGCTTTTGAGATCTATGGGTGCATCTATGTCGAGTTCCGAGATGCCATTGGACTTGGAGTGATGGCAGTTATTCTAATTTTCTATTAAATATTGCAAATCATTCCACTAGTTCTCTTGAGCTGGCTTTGATGAGTATCTAGGAGTTCTGGTGTGTGAGAAATTGTTTTATCTTTCATATTATTTTTGTCAACCTTGGTCATATTGTGCAAAAAGTACTATATTGCTTTAATCAAGTTTCGGGAACATGCCCTCGTACAAGAATTCACAATATTCATTATCCTGAACAATTTGACAGTGATAGGGTGGTTTTTATGGGATCAAATAGAATGGCTTGTGTGATGCTTGTATGGTCATTCAGTTGGAAGTGAACCATTCTTTTTGGATTTGTATGAATGCTGGAAAAGGGAACAATACTCATGTTTAGTTATTGGCCCTTTGGGGTCTTCTTTTTGTTGGCAAGGATCGTGGTATTTGTTTGCAGCTTGTTATTGGGGACTCCAAAGTTATTGTCGATTGAGCTCAAGTCTGTCCTTTTCCTCGTGAAAAAAAAGAGTGTTATAATAATTCTTATTATAGATTATTTTGAGTGATTCTACTCCAGTATCACTCATACTAGTCACCAAAATAGTGATATATCAAATCTATTACAAATTTCTTATGCAAAACTACTCCAATATCAGTTCCAAACTAAAACGTTGAATTGATCATTACCTTAAACAAGGAGAATCATTAGCCTAACCAAGGAATTTCAAAAGCTTATAAACATCCAAAGAGAAAAAACTGTTGAACCAAGAGGTCTCAGAATGGAATAATCCTTCAAAAGGAATTATATAAAATTAAAATAACAAAAAATTATAAAGACTTAAAAACATAAAAATCTTCAATGTAATCAGCCTTTTGTATATCGGTATTTGTAATTTTCTGAGATCTGATATACATATCAGAACACTAAACTTGCTGCAAATTTAATGTAAATTTCTGATATAAACTTGTGCATTCAATCAGTCAAATTTTTACTAGGCAAATAGGGCTATTTTTGTTGAGAAATGAAACATACAGCAGCAGATGAAGGAAGCAACCAAATACAAATTTTAGGACTGATACATTGTCTTCTCTAACACATTTAGATCAGGGACCATTTAGGTTTCAAATTCAGATATGCTAAAACTTACTCCCATGCCTCTGGGTCACCCAACCGTAAAACTAGGAAGATTCTTTTTGATCCTTACAACCAGAGGCTTGGGGATATAAATATATATGTTATCATAAATTTAAAATTCATCCAATGGTGTTTCAGAAATATCGTAATACTTCAAGAAATACTTGGGGTTTTTTGGGAGAAGTTGGGTAAATTTGGCAAATTTGTCCTGGGGAAGTTCTGCGCAGTGGAGGCTTCCCAAACAGTGTACAGACTCAACTAAATTTCAGTATGAAATTTTTTATGGAGAGACGGGTCAATCAACATCACATATCATCTTACGTAATTTCATTCGGATAAACAGAACTCCCGGAATTGATAAAACTATGAAACTAGTAATTTTTAACTAGCCATCTAACATAGGTGTACAAAAATGAATTAATTTCGTATTAGAAAGATATCAAGTTTGAGAATTGAATTTAAAAGAGCCAAATATAGATTCACTTAACATATTAAACCATTCAAATTCATTCTCATGGCCATTATTCATCTACCATTGCTTTAAACTGATATAAAACCCTCATTTAAGGACACATTAGAGCTTCTTCATGCAGAACTTGACATGTAATCTTAATGGAAAGAATGATTACAGTAATACATATATATTAAACATATTTTATGAGATGTTTCTCATCAAGAAGTATTTTGAGGATTGATCACCCCAAAGTTGGACTCAAAACAATGGGCAAGTGGCCCCAAATCTAACATCAAAATAGATGGGAGCGCAGGTGAAGCTTTCACTTCATCGGAGCTTGACTTCACTGAAGAGAATGGCTGCCAAGGATATATGATATGGAGCTATGTTGTTGTACATTGTATCTCCAACACCTGCAATGAAACAGAAAGGGAGGAAGAAGAGAGGGGATGGAAGGAATTGGGGTACATCTCCCAAATATCTGAGGTACATCACTCAATAGAAGCTATGCTTCACATGAACACAAATCAATCAATATCCAAACTAAATAATGGATTTGGAATCATTATTTTATAGAATGAGTGACTTGTTTGGTAGGTATAGGTGACCTATGAGAGCAATTCATCCACTTAGAAGCCGTAACCCTAACCATGAATGCACCCTCCTTGAGAATTTTAGCAAGTTTGAGTCCTCAAAGATGTTTCTATTCTTATATGATAAGAAAGCTGGCTTTCCAAATTCGACCTATTTGACTTCTAGAAGCATCACAACTCATTTTCAGATTATTCATTATTTATAAAAATTAATTAGATGAGAAAATCCAGAAATATAATTTTAATTAATACATGCCTTATAGTCTTATTTTACCAGAATTACCTAGGAAAGATTTAATTAATTGAATTTTAGACGCCCTAGGTCCTAACAAGGTCAATACTTGATGTCCTTCAAGGAAGGGACATGGCAGTATTTTAGTGTAATCATAAAAAGGGTGAATGATAATATTCAGTTACTACTCCCTCATTATCGCTCCCTCCTTTACATTGCCCCATTTTCATGTTTACTCCCTCCTTAGATAAGATATCAACTTTATAATTCGTTTCTCTAAAAACATGACAGAACGAGACTACCTCCAAATGATTCTTTAAAAATTTGGTCTCCTCTAGTAATGGTTAAAGGAATATATCATGACATGCCTTCTCTTCTTAAAGCCATCCAATTACAAGCTTAACATCCCCCAAAACTTGTAATCTCTTTAATTTTTTCTTCACATCTAGTATTAAAGGAGTTTAAGAGAAAGACACTCGACAAATTTTTATGTGCCATGTCTTAGGATTTCCTTAAAAAAAATTCTTTTTTATTGACATATATGATACTCCTACTCTACATATTCCTTCTTGTATTGCCCCATCAAAATATAACCATGCCCAATTCCAATTAATCTCTTCTTGACATGTTTTGATAATTTTACTAATTTGAGGATAATTGTTGAGAATAGTTGCACTTCGTCTTGCACAAGTCAAAGGAGAGGTATAAATATCTTCAAAGAGACTATGAATTCAAACCAACCAAACCTGTCCAGCCAAGAGGAGAGGCAATCCTCTAATCTCATGTACATCAGCTCTTTCACACTAGTTTCCAAGGAAAGCCTTGGTTGAACCACCAATCCCCTAGGGGAACTTAACCTTTAATATAAATTACATCTCCTTCAATATCGGTAAAGAAAACCTGCATTCCACATTCAAATGAAAATTAATCTCCTCCACATTCTTGCACAAATATCACTTGTCGGGTCATGCTCTATTCTGACTTTGCATATGATCCCGCATTAATACTTTATTATGAAAAAAAAACAGATTAAATATTTTCCTTAGGATGGAAATTGAATTTCCAAACAACTTGCCACCACCATTTTGATTCTCCCTTACAATTCTTCATCAACATATCATAGCCCATTTTAGGAGTATACTCACCATGAGGATCATTAATCCATACCAAAGTATCCTTCATCTTTTTCAAATGCACATCGAATCTCCTTAATTGATTCATATTAGTATTCCATTTAATACCATCTTTGTCCCTAAATACAAGGAAATCTACACTCATCCAACCATGACCAAACAAAGAAATTGTCCTAGAATCTCTAGATTGGTTCAGAGTAAACATACATTTAAATCTGAGTTGCATTACCATATGAAATGGCAAAGTATTCTTAGAGTCACTCCTAATATAAGTGTTCTTTCGCACCCGAACACTACACCCATCACCCTCCTTGTGCCCTCCTTCCATGTTGGTCCCCTACCTATCACAGAAAAGGATAATACAACTCCTTTCCACATAAGCAAGATGTTCTAAATTGATTTAGAAAGCTTATAGACCCATTCAAGAAGAGAAGCTGGCTCTATATATTTATGAATAATAGCTTCTTTCTCAATCCTGGAATCATTGACCAGTCTCCATATACTCTTTGGCGATAAGGAATTAGAGAAATAAACAAGATTTTGAATTCCCTAACCACCCTAAGATTTAGGAATTGAAAACGAATGCCATTTGATCCAAAGAGTTCCACTAGATCCAATCTACCAAACCAAAAAAAATGGAATCTGGGGTGCCTCGAGGGATCCAAGATAAGGTAATCCAATAAACAAGCATTGTCTCTAAAATGGATTTGTCTAGAACCAATCTCCCAACCTTTGAAATCCATCTAAAGCAACAACAAGAAATATGTTTTTCAGATTTTGCTAAAAAACCACTCCCAATACTTTTCTCATATGAACCTCACTAAAGTGAAATCCAAGATAATTCATACCATTATATAAATCAAAAGAATTATACTAGAAGACCTTCTTATATCTTTCCAACTCCTCCGCTTTTAAGCCTTCTATAGCTATAAAATATTTCATTTCACTTACCTTCATACTCGAAGCAAAATAGTATAAAGGGAGAATATAATGCAGCTTATCTCTGTCATGGATAGATCCATCACACAAAAAAAATATCATCAACAAATAGAATGTGAGAGCCAAAATAGGACACCAATGTTAATCCCTTTAAATTTTCCCTACATTTTAGCAGTCAATATTGCCCTCCTAAGTCCATATTCGACAAGGAGAAAAAGAAGAGGTGCTAACGGACAACCTTGCCTGATTCCATGCTCAGGTTTGTAAAACTTTTACACAATTATGTTAACAAAAACTGGAAAAAAAATCGAAGTGATACAACACATATTCCATTTGATGAAAGGGTTACATATTCCCGGCTGAGTCAAAACCATCCTTAGGTAAGCCCAGTTAACTCTATCATAATTCTTTGAGAGATCAATTTTAATAACCATTGAATATATGCAAGGAGAATATCGTCATGAATATATCTACTCGACAAAAAGCCAAATTGCTCCTGTGAGCTACCTGAACAAAGCAAGGGATTTAATCTCCTAGCTATAATCTTCGCAATAATTTTGTGGA
Source organism: Pseudotsuga menziesii (assembly GCA_001517045.1). NCBI lineage: Eukaryota > Viridiplantae > Streptophyta > Pinopsida > Pinales > Pinaceae > Pseudotsuga > Pseudotsuga menziesii. The sequence goes on from LPNX010287258.1 coordinate 157,636, forward strand.
CTATATTACATAAGGGAATAGGAAATAAATGATCAAAAGAGTATGGAGAATAAGATTTTGGAATCAATACTATAAATGTAGAGTTAAATACTACTAACATATTCCTATTGCATCTAGACTCCTCAACCATGCTTAAAAGATCCTGACCCAAGACATCATACAAGCCTAGGTGGTTTAACATGGTGCATTGTTTCAATCAATGGGTATTCAATGGTAGGCATTGTAAAGAGTCTAAAGTCATGTATCTTGGTTTAATTTTCCAAGGATGATAATATATCTATTAGTGATAGTTTTCCCAATTTTGGGTTTCAAGGGAAATCCCTTGTGTTCTTTGATATGTAAATGTTTTTTTATTATGTTACTGGAATCTCCGATAATTTTAACATTTGGTAGTCATCAATATCTCTCTAATTTTGGGTCTGATATGTACATTGATGTTGCAATGTTCAAGGTTGCTCACCTCAAGTTTCAATATTTAATGTGTAAATTATGTATAAAAACTCAAGATATGCTCTCTTTACAACCTCAAGGAGCATATCCAACATAGGTTTAAACAAATTTGTGTTATTGTACATATTGAATGTACCCAATGCACTATCTAGATCTAGTACAACATTGAAGTAAAATTCATTTAGTTGAACGATGTGAACACTATTAATATTGAGGCTTTCAAAGTTAAACATGTTAACAAATTTTGATTTTAATATGTGATTTTTTTTTTGTGCCAATATGTTTCAAGTGAGTCCTTTGTTTATTCAAATTTGTAAAATGTTTAAAGTAGAATTTTTAAATACAACTAAACAAAATAACACTTCCTTACAAATATATCCCTTCTCAACTAAAACCTATATGTTAATGTGAGCTTACATATACACCACTAAACAACTTAAAAAATTCAATTAAAAATTAATTAATCAAAAAATTATTTAAAATAGATTGATTTAATCATTTTTAAGCAATGTAAGTTATACAATAACTTTAAAAAATAATATTATATAATATTTTAAATAATAATAATAAATTAACGTCACAAAGAAACGCCCGCCTTAATATTTATTAGTACAAGTGCTTAACTTCTGATCAACGAACATCGATATGCCACAAGTTAAGTGGCATGAATTGCATGTTAGCCATGCCTCAACTACCGGTTTTCACATGTAAACTGAGATTTTTTTAATATTTTTTCATAATTGTTTATTTCGAATTTGGAATTGCAAAGATTTGCAGAGAAGTAACATAAAGAGTGAATAATAATGATGAACCCATGAAGAATGAATCTCAATAATCATTGTGTTATTCATTAAATAATAATGAGGTTACCTAAATAATACATCCTCATAGAGGAAATTCGAATTGGTCACATAGAGCAAGCTTAGAAGTTACTAAATCTCCATCTATGACTAAATTTTAGAGAAAAAGTAAGGAAATGTGGTTAAGGCAACAACTAAATAAATTTCCTGAGTCATCATGGCTCTCTAATCATGAGAAAAGTTGTAAAAGAAGTCTTATCTCATAAAATCACGAAGACAAGAAGTCAAGTCACCTTAACTGAGAAAAAACAGAGAATAAAGCAGGATGTGGGGCGCACTAGTGGATAAACTATTGAATGTGTATGTCAAGTGGACAAATCAAGTACTAGGATGCCAACCAACACTTGGAACATGGTACTAAACCCCCCCTTAAGCTTGACTTATGTGAGAGTAAACATGAATCCAAAATTAGGGCCCGAGAAACTTAGGCCTTATGGTAACCCTTTACATTATGCATCCATGTAAACTGAGGAAACAAGGAAAACCTCATGGGAACAAGACCCTCCCTTAAACATGAACATGAAAGGTAAACCAAAAATTAATGTTGCCCCTCTCCAAACTCAAGTAGGTGAACTTGATTAGATGTCTGAAGGAATATTCTTCTTGGGAATAAGTGGTTGTTGCTCCCATGTCTGGATCATGTGCTTAATCTAAGCATAGTCTGCAAGTTAATGGTGGTGCTCAACTGGATTAGGAACATAAATAGTTGCATGATGGAAATTGGAACCACGTAGAGAAACTGAGATACACTGATAGTAGAGTGAATGGAGGTGCTAGTTGAACTTAAAATTTGAACCAAAATAGGTGAGATCAAATCCAAATGAGTCTTCAGATGCTTGAGCCATGAAATCCAAACCATGATAGGTGAAATCAATCCCAAGAAAATATGAATTCTCTTGATAATTGAAATTCGAACCAAAGGAGGTGAGATTGACTCCAAGAATGAGATGGAACAGGTGTCCCAAGTTTTCCAAATCAATGACAATGTGTTCTCCATCTTCAGTAGAGCTTGAATGAATTGACCCAATCAACATAGAGGAAAATATAACAAGTAAAGAAACAATGAGAGTGAGGACGCAAACAACAACTACAAACTATGATCTAACCTCCAAAACATTCAATTAATCAAGTAGTGCTCCATCATCCAGTGAAGTATGCACATGATCATCAATAACTGACATATTATCTTCAAGATTCAAATTAGAATAATGTGGGAATAACAATGAGAGAGGGAAGGATATTCCTTCTTCTTTCTTCTTCAACAATGGTAGCTTGAATATCTTCTTCATGTAGAAGTGCTTCATGGGAAGCAAGAGAGGGAGAAGGAGCCTCTTTTCAATCACAACTTATGGTATAGTTAATGGAATCAAATTTCGTCAAAGACCCATTTGAGATATCAAAGACTTATTTCAAATAATATAAGTAACTTGACCTATCTCATCTTGTTAAGTGGGAAATATCAAGCTGAAATAAAGGGTACAGATGGATGCGATTTGTTGCAAACCTCTAAAATTCAACTGGACATATGTCTCAAACTAGAGACTTAAATTGAATTCTGCGAAAAAAAAACTCATTTCAGATAACGAAAAGACCTTTCAAAAAAGCTATGGTAGGCCCTCTAAAACAATCTTTAGAGGTATAGGTACCTCTTCAAAGTTGGATGTGATTTTCAAATTTTGCTGCTAGCATTCCTGCGAAACAAACACTCTGAAGATATGAAATGGAGAATTATCAAGTAAGCTCCCTAAGCTGTGATACCATGTAGAAATTTTAAATTCCAAGGCATTGATACCATGTCATAATTCTAAAGCCTTGATGGTAGAAAGAATTATATAAATAGGTTAAGGATCTAGGCACACAATTAAGCTCACAAACAATTGCAGAGCATTAACATAAAGAGTGAAGAAGAATGATGAGCACATGAAGAATGAATATCATAATATTTGTGTTATTCATTAAAGAATAATGAGGTTACATAAATAATACATCCTCACATAGGAAATTCTAATTGATCACATAGGGCAATCTTAGAAGTTACTAAATGTCCATCTATGACTAGATTTTAGGAGAAAAGTAAGACAGTGTGGTTTAGGCAACAACTAGATAACTTTCCTAAGTCATCATGGCTTTCTAATCCATGAGAAAAGTTGTCAAAGCAATCTTATCTCATAAAAGCAGGAAGAAAAGCAGTCAAAGCACCCTAACTTAGAAAAACAAAGAATAAAGCAGGATGTGGGGCACACTAGTGGATAAACTATGGAATGTGTGTGTCAAGTGGACAAAATAAGTACTAGGATGCCAACTAACACTTGCAACATGGTACTACACCCCTAGGAAATTGAATAAAGGTTTTTACCCTATGGTCTAGATGGGATTAATATTCCAACACACACACACACACTAAATCTAAATCTAAATTTATATATTTAAATGTTGAAAAAATATATATACTAGTTATCTAAATTTAAACTATAAAACATAATTTAAATAAATAAATTTAAATTATAAACCACAATTAATAAAACTAAATTATAAAACACAATTAAAAAAAACTATATCTAAATTAAATTATTAAATAAACAAAACTATGTAAATCTATAACTAATTAAGATAATTAGTTTTACAATTTTTTTAAAATACACTAATTATTTTTCAGAAGCTAAATTTTAAAAAAATAAATATTTTTTTAAAGGTTTAAGAGGTTTTGATCCTACCTCGTCGTCTGGCCCACCATGGCATTAGGATGGGATCCTTAATGGTCGTTGGTGGTGACAAGTTGACCCTTGATTGAGTTCCTTTACATTTCTTAGTCGATACTTGGAACAGTGAACGCAGCGAAAATAAATCTCTATGCATTTTCATAAAACTTTTTCAGAACCTTGATCGAGACAATAACTTGATTTAGATATTATCTTGATCAAGATATTGTCTCGATCGAGCTCTGTTGCTCAATCAAGGGTTTGATAAAACCATTGATCGAGCAATGGATCTTGATCGAGGGTTAAGAAAATGCTCGATCGAGAGGCTTTAATTAGCTTGATCGAGTGCTTCATTTAGCCATTGATCAAGCATTTAAAAGCTCAATCAACAGCTTAACAAAAGCTCGATCAAGATCCTTTTTCTACCCTTTGCACCCTTCGCTTGCCAAAAAGTGTTACCTATCTTTTTGGGAACACCCAAAAGTTAGGAACCCTTATCCATTGAGCTTTGATACTCAAATCTGCTTGAGAAGCCATTAATTAACACTATAGGAGGCTCTCTAACACCATATAGCAGGTTGGACTCTTACTACAAATATTGGTAAGTACTCTAAGGGTTGGGTTTCCCAAGGGAGTTGTGGATTATTGAACGGTAATTCCTTTTTTCTGTTGTCTGGTGCAATTGGAAGGAGTGTCATGGTTGTGATGGATGAGTGAGAATCATGTAGAGCTCTAGATGAGCATTTGGCTAACAATTAAGAATAGAATGGGTTGTGGGATGAGAAATAGAATCTCATAGGTGATTCTTTCACCCTGGTGTCCTCATAGCCCAACTTGGGGAAAAATTATCATAATAAAGAGTATATGTTGGACATAGTGCCTATGATTGGGTGCAAAATTTCTCTTACATAGCTAGTTGCTTAGATCTTCTTTATTTAAAGATAATTATTATATTTGTATTTGGTTGTGAAATGTTTTATTTTATGCATGTGACAATTATGCTTGTATATGCTTGTTACATGTGTGTGGATAGATCTATTTTCGTTGTGTTTTACAACTATACATCTGCAAATGCATATTTATTATTTATGAATTTGTAATATGGCCATGGGACAAAATCTAGAAGCCCATAATCAATTTATGTCCCCCTCTGTTGGTCGGAATGATGCATGGGGACATGACATAGTGGTATCAAATATTTTGGTTGTAACACCTGCGATGTATGGGCCAGAGTCCACACTTACAACCATAAATAGGAGTTTGAAGATGAAGTGTTTGATGAAATGTTTCTATGGAAATCCATGGTTTTAGTTGTTGGATTGTATTCTAATGGAGCCATGAGTTAAATCATGTGGTCTACTAGCAAGGATGGCAAATTAGTTTGAGAGGATTGGAGAAAATTTTCAAAATTGTAGAGATATTAGTGGAAAGTTTTTTTAATTGTATTATATGACAGATGAATTCCATATTGGAAGAAAAATGACAAGATTAATCTGGTAATAAGCCCCTATTGTTGAATTAAAATTTCACAAATTTATGAAAAATCTAAATTTGGGAAAAAATGAAGTGAGCTCCACTAGTGCCACATGGACAAGGGAGTGTAATGTGGACTAACCACATGGAATCTGTGTATAGGTTCCATCACTAGAAGGGGGGAATTGCATGGGTGGCAACCAAAGGATGGACCAAGAAGATTATGGCCTACTATGAATGGATGGGATTGAACATGTAATTATCCATCACACAATCCTAAATGCTTGCACGTGAAGAGGTAATCATTATCCTAAGGTACATGTGAATGGATCAAATTCATTGTGCACGTTACAATGTTTAATCATAATAATTTGCGCCAAAGGATTTTATCGTAACTTATCCAAGGGGGTGGTCGAGTGAATGGCTGAGATTAAATTGAGCATGTTCCATCATGCGATTGTGACCATTCATGATATGAAATATGATCATACTTTATCCTAAGGTACATGTGCGTGAACTATTGAGATTTAATCTGGGCCCACAAGAGAAAAAATCCATACCATTCGCACAGAGGATGTTTCACATGTGTGAAGGCCCTTGAAAATGATAAATTTGGTGACATGAAGCCATTTATCATTAATTGAAATCCATATATTGTTAATAAAAAAACCATTTACCATTAATAGGAAATTGTTTATTATTGATTAGAAACCATTTATTGCAAAGGAAAAAGTGTCATGCATGGCTATGATTAGATCATGTAAGTTTTATCCTGCGATCTGGACCATTCACATAAATTAATGTGAACATGGTTTCCCACATGTGGAATTGTCGCAAACGAACCAGATTGGATCATGCAAATATATTTGACGACTCATAGCTCACCACCGAAAAAGGGTAATCGAAAAATAAAGGAATATCTTTGAATGCCAGTTTCGAGGTACCGAAAATTGAAAAATATCATGGATCTTATGCATCAGAATGCATGAAACCAAAATATTTACAAAAAAAGAGGGCATTTCCCTTGACCCGCCCTGCAGTGTCGTAAGCCGCAAGGGGGGAAAACCCATAAATTCCTTGTGGGAAAGAAAGGAGTAATAAGAATGGAAATGTTGCACTGTGATATCACCTTAAGACTGTGTTATAGAAATTGCTTTAAAAAATTCTAGGTTTAGAGAAAATGAAAAGGCGTTAAAAATAGCCAATTCCATAAAATTATAGGTGCTTATTGGAGAATCAAATCATAGAGATCAAAGTTGTTAAGTAATCCTTGTCATGAGTATTATCATTTCTGATAGAAAAAAGAATTGGCTCTCCCTAGATGTTCTTCTAGAGGTGGCTAAAGTCTGGTCTCTAAAGCTAAGTGAAAATTTCTAATTCAGAAAAATTATGCAGAGTCTCGGACTGGTAAGCACTATAAGGGTTGGATTTACCGAGGGAACTATGGATCAAGTGAAGGGTAATTCCTTCCTTGTCTTATGTGAGGTAGTTGGAAGGAGTGTCATGGCTATGATGGTCGAGTGAGATTCATGTAGAGCTTTGGATGAACATTTGGCTCAGCATTAAGAATAGAATGGGTTGTGGCCTAAGAAATATAAGCATGTATGTGTTTCCTTCCCCCTGGTGGCCTCATAGCCCAACTTGGGGGAAGCCTCTTAGCAGAAAGAGTACATGTTGGACATACTGCCTGTGATTGGGTGGAAAATTGCTCTTACATAGATAGTTGATTGGATCTTCTTAGTTTAAAGATAAGTATTCTCTTTGTATTTGGTTGTGAAATGTTTTATTTTATGCTTGTGACAATTATGCTTGTATATGCATGTTATGTGTGTGTGTGGATATATTTATTTTCATTGTGTTTTATAACTATACATCTGCACATGCATATTTATTATTTATGAATTTGTAATTTGGTCATGGAACGAAATTTAGAAGCCCATAATTCATTCATGTGCCCCTCTGTTGGTCGGAATGATGGATGGGGACATGACATAGTGATATGAAAGCTCTTGGTTGTAACACCTAATATGTATGGGCCATAATCCACACTTACAACCGTAACTCAGAGTTTGCAAATGAGGTGCTTGATGAAATTTTTCTATGAAAATCCATGTTTTTTAGTTATTGGATTGTATTTCTAATTGAGCCATGGGTTAAATCATGTAGTCTAATAGCAAGAATGGAAAATTAGTTTGAGAGGATTTAGGGAAATTTTTCAAAATTGTAGAGCTATGAGTGGAAAGTTTTTTTAAATTCCATTATATAATAGATGAATTCCATATTGGAAGAAAAATGACAAGATTAATTTGGTAATAAGCTCCTATCGTTGAATTAAAATTTCACAAATTTATGAAGATTCAAAATTTGGGAAAATTTTGAAGTGGAACCCACCCATGTCACATGGAAAAGGGAGTGTAATGTGGAAAAACCACGTGGAATCTGTGTATAGGTGGCATTATCACTAGAAGGGGGAAATTTCATGGGTGTCAGACAAGTAGGATGGAGCAGGAAGATTATTGCCTATTGCAAATGGCTGGGATTGAACATGAAATTCTCCATCGTATAATCCTAATTGTTTGCACGTGAAGAGGTAATCATACCTTATCCTACGGTACATGTGAATGGCTTAGATTCATTGTGCATGTTACAACGTTTAATCATGATCATTTGGGCTAAACGATTTGATCGCACCTTATCCAAGGGAGTGGTTAGATGAATGGTTGAGATTAAATTGAGCATGTTCTATCATGTGATCGTGATCGTCGATGATAGGAAATTTGATCGTACCTTATCTTAAGGTACATATGTGTGAATTGTTGAGATTTAATCTGGGCCCACTAGAGAAAAAATCCAGATCATTCACATAGGGGATGTTTCACACATGTGAAGGCCCCAAAAAATGAGAAATTTGGTGACATGAAACCATTTACCGCTAACTAAAAACCATTCATTGTTAATAAAAATCCATTTATCGTTAATAGGAAAATGCTTATTATTGATTAGAAACCATTTATAGTAACAAAAAAAGTGTTGTGCATGGCTAGGATTAGATCGCATAAGTTTCATCATGTGATCTCGACTATTCACATAAGTTAATTTGAATAGTGTTTCCCACATGGGGAATTGTCGTGAATGATCCATATTGGAACGTGCAAATCTAATCGACTACTCAAATCTCATTACCATAAAAGAGTAATTGAAAAATAAAGGTAGCGCTTTCAATGTTAGTTTTAGGTACCGAAAATTGAAAATTATCATGGATAGTATGCATCAGAATGCATAAATTAAAATATTTACAACAAAAAGGCAATGCCCTTGACTCGTACTGTAGTGTCGTGAGATGCAAGGGGCACAAACCCCCTTGACCCCTGCCATCCCCCATGAGAGATCGAAGCCCTCAATAGATTCCTTGTGGAAATGATAGGAGTAATAACAATGGAAATTTTTCATTGTGTTATCGGCTCAAGACTATGTTACAGAAATTGTTAAAAATTTCTAAGTTTAGAGAAAATGAAAAAGAGTTAAAAATAACCAATTCCATAAAATTATAGGGGTTCATTGGAGCATCAAATAATAGAGATGAAAGTTGTTGAGTAATCCTTGTCATGAGTATTATCATGTTTGGTAGAAAAAGTTTCTAGTTCTCCCTAGATGTTATTCTATAGGTGGTTAAAGTTGGTCTCTAAATCTAATTGCTTCTACATGATACTGCATAATCTGGCATAATTAGAAATTTCCACTGTCTTGTGCAAATGCAATCAGAAATTTTTTTTATTATCATGCAAGAGTGTACCAAAAGTGAGATTAAATCAAATTGAGTAAAAATTATGATACCCACACCATGGTAAGGGTGCTCTCACAATAAAGTGGAGGCACAATTTTGAAAGCGACATGGTAAAATTTATTGTTAGCTGGAAATAAGTAAAGTTGGATGCTTGGTAACATGATAATTTTGTTAATTAGAAGGGATATTCAAGTGATAGTATCACGTTAATTACTATTAATAGACAAGAAAACACTTTGAATGGATAAGAATACAGCCTTGCATATTGTATTAGATAAACACCCTTAATGGAAGAAGGGAACTAAGAGGAAATGGTGTTTCCTTAACCATAATGTATGCAATCAATTCTCTATGTTCAAAATGTGCAATATGAATTGCACAGAGGGATTGTGGAATTCCGTTAATGAGAGTAATTAGTTGTCATATGCATTATTGAGGAGTGACAACCATCTCTAATTATGAAAGGATAAAGAGACCAATAATGGAAATTGGTGCCTTAGATACAAATGCATCCAATGTATGATTGTGATTAATATGTGCAATTTGATTTGTAAGGAGGATCCATGGGAGCTCTTGATTATTGTATATAGATATTGTATTCCATAAGAGAATGATTAGCAAGGTATGGAATAGACCGACAAGTAAAGGATATGTAACTTGTAAAGGTTATGGGTGAATCATCTATGTGGGTAAGTGCACGCATGCTAAGAGAAGTTGCAGGATATTGCAAGATATAAAACAACAACTTATGTGTCAGCTTTGAGAATGGGTAAGTAAATACCATTCACCTAAAAGTGCATGCATGGGTAAGTGCATGCATGCCAAGAGAAGTTGCAGGATATTGCAAGATATAAAAAAACAACTTATGTGTAAGTTGTCACTAATGGAATAAGACATTCTGGTGTGTGGACCTATCATGTGGTTCATGATAGGGATAATGTTTCTATACAAAGTCTTCCAATCAAGGAATGAGGCATTCCCATGTGTGAAAATGTTGTGAGGTTCATAATCATGGAAAATATTTCGATGGGAAAGGAAATCAAGTCTCATAGTTGAATAAGGCATAAGGACATATAATGGACCTTGAAAAGACTCCATATGGTGTTGGAATGGAATCAACTACAATATTGTTAAGTGATAGCAAGTCCAAGCGAGGGAAAGGTAAAGGCTTGGCTAGAGTTGCTCATAGTGATTGTAGCAGAAAGACAATGTGAATAGAGTGCAATGAAAGTTGTTGTAATGATAAGGTAATCTACATAAGGTTGATAAGATGGTTGCAGTAGAAATTGGAGAATAATCTCCATAAGAGAAGCCATGAATGGGGTTAGCTATGATGAGGAAGAGGAATTACATGCTATGATGGGGAGTTGGAAAGGGGTAGTTCCTGACTCTTCTCTTGATGTTATATTTATATTTTATAATGTTTACACAAGATATTATGGCATAGGAATTATGTTGAAAATGCAAGCGTTATATAACTAGAATGTATATGCACCAGTGGGCATATTAAGAGATAATGCATAGTGCATGTGAATATGTGTGTGCATGCATACGATATCACATAGTGGTAAAAGTATTGTAACTTTCCATATGCAATGATCCACTAATGATAATCATTGTGGTTGATGATGATTGTATGCCCAAAGATACTAGAGACAGGGATGAAGATGTTGGTGATACTATTGCACATGACCTGCATCCTTGCGAGGGAATGTCGGGGAAATAAATCTATGATCAAGAGGATGGGAAGGACTGTGCAATCCTTTGAAAATACCAATGTGATCAGGTAACATTAGAGACATTGATGGCATCCATGTAGGTAACGGTTTATTTATACCTATTGCATAAGAATCCCTTTGCCCATATTTTAATAATCATAAATTTGTATGTATGTGATATTGAATGCATTTATGTGATTGATGTCCCACCAGGTATGGTGAGGTCTGGGGTAGTAAAGGAAAGGATCCTTATACCATATGGTAGGATATCCAGGCAGAGTTTGACATGACATTGGAGTTCCACCATGAAAAACTCAATGTTGTTGCAGATTCGTTGAGCAGGCTCATTGCAACTTGCCTCCTTAGAGAATGCGAATTGAGAGGGAACAATGACATATGTCACTTCATATTTTCGGAAACCGATTCAAGAGGGGTTGGAGGGGGACCCCACTTCCAAGAACATTGTGTAGCAGGTGAAGGATGATGGAACAAGATGGTTTTTGATGGAGGGTGAGTTTCTATTCTTTGGAGGTCACTTACCACAAATGGATAACCTCAAGAGGGACTTTCTATGGGAGTGTTATGCCTCAATTTTAGTGCGTCATCTGGGCATCATAGGAGTACATCAATACTTGTCTACTCCAATCGCTATTGAATCTAGAGAAACCTTGGGAAAGCATTTTGATGGACTTAATCACACAGCTACCGGTATCTCAAGGTTACAATGATATCTATCGTGGTTGACATGTTCTCAAAGGCCTGAGATTAAAAAACATGTACATTCAGTCCATCCAACAGACCAACAGCGAAGTCAACCATTGACTTTGCTGTTGGTCCATTGGATGGACCAAACGTACATGTTTGTTAAGGATGGCCTTCTTAGAGTATGCCACTTTCGTGCTAACAAAAATACCTTGTTGAGTCAAGGATGTAGCATTGTTGTTTTATAAACATGTTATAAAGTATTGTGGCTTTTGTTGAACATAGTGTTGGATCAAGACTCTTGATTCATTGGTTATTTTTGGACAAATTTGTTCAAGCTTGTGGGGATTAGGTTGTTGATGAGTTGGAGCTACCATCCATAGACAAATGGGTAGATGAAGCGAACCAACAACAGCTTGGGGCATTACCTTATACACTTTGTGTGGTAATATTAGCATGACTGGATGGATCTCTTGGACACAACACAATTCAGTTAAAACATGTACACAAGTTCGACAACAAGCTACAATACATTCGAGATGGAAACTGAGCAACAGTGATTAACTTGTCACATTGTTACAACCAATTCTTTTGTGAAAAAAAAACAACTCTGAGTTTCATGAAGTGTTGGAAGGATAAGTTGGAAATGGCTTGCGTTCAGATGATGGGGTTGGTCGATAGGATGAAGAAAAGGGAAGATCGTAGAGGGCATGAAGTGGAGTTTCAAGTTGGTGACAAAGTGATTCTCAAGCTTAGCAAGGAACAATTCACTCCATTGACAGGAATGGTAGGTGTGTTGCTACAAAAGGTTTTATAGTCCCTTCGAAGTGGTTGAGGAGATAGGAAAGGTGGCCTATAAACTGAATCTACCATAACACATGAACTTGTTTCAATTGGTTTTCCACATGAACCAACTCAAAGAATGCCAATTTGGTGAAGGTGAGTTGGGAAAGGAGACTTGGGCAGTGTCACATGGTCAATAGAATGGGATGAAGGTTTGGTTCTGGGCCAGATCTATTCAACACATGACCAAAACCTTGATGGGTATGAAAGAAAAGGTCGATTGGATACACAAATGGTGATAAGAAAGTTGAGGGGAGGAATGTTCCTTGAAAATCCATTAGATAAAACTTGAAGCTTAAAAAAATTAGTGCAATAAAGGAAAATATGAACAAAGAGATACCAAAAAAAACCTTATAACGAAAGTAGATGACCTCAATAGTCATAGGAATCCACTAGAAAACTTGATTGGAATTATAATGTCAAAAGGCATATATCTTAGAATTTTGCGTTGGCCTACCATCTATGTTTTTCATCTATGGATAAGAATAAGACAAGTGCATTGTCCAAATTGATTCTTTGAGCTTCTTTCAAAATTAATAATTAACAATTATAAATGAATTGAAAATAGCTCATGTGATAATTGTACTTTGGTAGTTGGAAAAAATAAAAAGTAAACAATAGCTCATGTGATAGTTGAACTTAATGGCATGGTAATGTGTAGTCCATGTGACAGTGGAACTCCATCTAGAAGCTAGAGGTCGAGCTAATGTGAACAAGGTTTAGTCAAACTTGATTTTACAGCTCGGAGTTGAAGTAATGTGTAGTTCATGTGACAATCAAACTCCTAATAAACTCCCCTAAAATACTAATAAATTCCTTTGAAATCATGTGATAACTACTCTTAGCGGCATGGTAATGTGCAACTCATATGACAATCGAACTCCATCTAGAAGTGAGGAGTCGAGTTAATGTGCATACGGCTTAGTCGAAGTCCATTTGGAAGCTAGTAGTTGAGATAACTCAAAGCTCTTATATTAATTGCAATAGTTTTATATAAATTTTTAAATCAACTATTAGATACAAATATTAGCTTAACTCCAGTGATGATACAACTATGAGCTTAACTTCAACTATGATCTTAACAACCACAAATGAAGTGGTTGTTATATTAGATTAACTATTAGATACAATTAAGTGACACATTCTTTAGGAAAAAAACATTATCAATGTGTCAAATATATGTCTAACAATGTATTTCGAACATATTAATTTTGTTGAAAGGCAAATATCTTAGAATTTTGGGGCGGACTACCATGTATGGTTTTTCATCTATGGATGAGAATGAGACAAGTGCATTGTCCACATTGATTCTATGGGCAATGTTCAAAATCCATAATTAACAATTATAAAAAAAATAAAAAATAGCTCACATGATAACTGCACTTTATGGTAGTTGAAAACAAATAAATAAAAATAAAAATTAGCTCATGTGATAATTGAACTTAATGGCATGGTAATGTGTAGTCCATGTGACAATGGAAGTCCATCTAGCAGATAGAAGTCGAGCTAATGTGCACAAGGTTTAGTGAAACTGCATTTTACAGCGGGGAGTTGAAGTAATGTGCAGTTTGTGTGACATTTGAACTCCTAATAAAATCCTCTAAACTCCTAATAAATTCCTCTAAACTCATGTGATAACCTACACTTAGTGGTATGGTAATGTGCAACTCATGTGACAGTCGAACTCCATATGGAAGTTGGGAGTCGAGTTAATGTGCATAAGGCTTAGTCGAACTCCATTTTGAAGCTAGGATTCACAATTATAACTAGAAGCTATTATATTGTCTGCAATAGCTTTATATTAACTTTTAAATCAACTATTAGATACAACTATTATCTTAACTCTAATGATGATACAACTGAGCTTAAGTTCAAGTTACTATGAGCTTAACATCCACAAATTAAGTAGTTTTTATATTAGATTAACTATTAGATACAAGTAATTGACACATTCTTTAGGAAAAAAAAAATTATCAGTGTTTCAAATATATGCATGTCAACGTATTCCAAACATATTAATCTTATTAATATGGTTGTTGCTAATTACAAAGGAATAAATTTATGAATGAAAATACCAGTTAAAGGCATGGTTAAATGAGCACTAACTATTAATAAAAAAGAAAAATGCATGCTAAAAATCACCATGTTGCCATGTCAAAGACATGAAAAATAATCAATAAAACCATCTTAACCTATAATAAAATGCCTCTCAGTGCTTAGTGGTTTTCTCAAATATATAATAATACTAAACACTTTAACTATCTCACTATAATATAATATTGAGCCACATTTTTTGAACCACATGAACTATTTCACTGTGATATTGAACCACATCTTGGGACTCACCTTATAAAATTGAACCACATTTTTGTGGCTCTCCGTGTAATACTAAGACTCTCTTGGTAATACTGAACCACATTATGGACCAATGAATGTTGATAATGCATTTCATTATTTTAATATATGTAGTTATTCATTTACAAATATAATTTTCTTGTGAATCTTGCAATGCATATTGGCATTTCATATTTGTGTTATTATTTGACATTTCCTCAATCTTCCAATGTATATTGGAATTTCATATATATGTGTGTTATGATTTGACTTTTCCAATCTTAGTTGAGATTCACACCATGCCCTACACTATTTCTTAGTTGAATACCACCTAGGCTCATGTAAGTGACTTCCACTCTTCATTGGAGATAGCACTGTAAACTTTTATTATATTTGTGTTTAAGAAAAAAGAAATTAACTTTTAACAACTGCTCCTTCTTTTCCAATGGAATTAACGATCATCATTTAGGTCAAAAGACACAACATGCACTTTTTTAAGCTTCGAATTTCAATATGGTGAGAAGAGAGGGAGTAGAATGAGCCTCTTGACATGTGGAAAATAGGAAAAGCCTATAGAATCTAAAAACCCAATGTTAAGGATATGGTTGTTGGAGAAGGGAAGGAATTTTATGAAAAGTTTAGATTAAAGAAGGACTAAGAGTCACTAGTGAGGAGACAAATCTGATATGTATAAAGAATTCATACTAAGTAAGGGTTTTAATATAGAATTGGGAAAATTTGTGACTCCATAACACCTATGTTATAGGTAGGTCAAAAGTGAGGCTATTGAGAGAGTTGGGTTGTTTGTCTAGAGTTTAGATTTATGAATCCTCAGTGAACTTATATTAACAATGCTTTTAACCAACTTATATCAGAGATATTACTAAATTTGATATAATATCCTAAAATTTGATAAACCAAAATTAGTTTAAGTGGCTATCATCATCATCAAATATATATTGTTCTATATACACAAAGTGAGAAGGTTTTGGAGTTGTCAATATATTTCTGTAGAGATTTTTTGACTTAACTTAAGTCACAAAGATATCACACATTCTTTTGTTTATACATTTTTTTATAAAAAATTAAATGTACCATTCAGCAAATTTTGTGGATTGAGATTTAAGATTTGATTTAGATTGTCATTATGTATCCAATTATATCATTTAATTTCGTATTAGCTTTTATATATATATATATATATATTATTGGTATTAGGCTTTATATATATATATATATAAATAATTATAATTATGTACTAATATTTTAATACAAAATTTGACATAAACCACTTAGGATAATCCACAAAATATTTTATTTTATGTTTCACTATGTTCTTTGTAGCATCCACTTGACCTAGAGCTCATTGAATCTTCATGATAGACATATTTTGAGCTCCTTAGACCCTGGCCTTTGTTCAAACTAGAAGGAGTTTGTCTTTACACATCTTTAACTTTTGCAGCTTCCTCTTCAAGCTTTTCTTTCTGACATTCTTCTCCTACCTTAAATATCCAGGTTTCCCTTGTGTTTTTCCAGTTGTGCTTTCATCATAATCGTCTTCTTGTCCCAGGTCCCTTGCATTATTTAATTCCCAAAATTTCTACCATCTTTTCATGTCCTTTGCATTATTTAGCTCCCAATTTTTCTACCATCTTCTCATGGCCATTGCTGCTATTCTCTTGGTAGTCATCAGAATGCCATTCTCATCTACAAATTTCCTTTCTCATTCCTGAATGTTCACAATGGCTGTATATGTTGGAATGTCTATGAGGAGAGGCCATCCTTCCATATGTTCTTTCCCACAGAGCTGCTCCCTTGAATCCTATGCCAGTTAAACTAGAAAATCTCTCTACAGTGCCAAACCCTGTATGGGTTCTTCTCGTGAGCCCAGATTGGCGAAGTAAAAACCTAGGTACCTGTAATTGAAGAAACAAACAAAACACAAAAGACATAACATGGTATAGATACCATCTACAGATTATCAAAGTATATACCTAACCAACTCACAGAATTGCAAATGAAAATGTGATGGGCTTGAGGGAAAGGTAATATTCCAGAAGATGAGGGGCGAGAGAAGCTCGGCACAAACCAGAGATACCCCAAATTGCACTCAGGAACACTACAGGACCATCCATTGTTCTATTTTAAATTCCAGCCTAATGCTTTCTGTCCACCGTTCAATTTTAAATTCCAACCCAATGTTTTTTTGTCCACTGTTCCATTTTAAATTCCAACCTGTTGCTTTTTGTGCACTGTTCAATTTTAAATTCCAACATAGTGCTGTTACCTAGATCACTAGTACAATCAAGCAGAAAAACAAAGAAAAGATTCATAAGATGAAGTAGAAACCAAATAAGATTTGTCAAATTTGTCATTCGTACAGAGTACAACTAATTTTGACGAGTGATTTAAGGATTTAAACGTCAAAGCTACGGTAGAATTATTTTCATTAGCGTGCCAAATTTTGAAATATTTGCATATCATGTCCGAAATCGAATTTAATTCATTACATTCCATGAAATGTATGAGAGAATGACTAGGCAAAATGCAATCCATTTGCAATGAAAGTGATATAATCCCGAGCGATATCTACACCGGGTTGGACTTGCCCTACTGTTCTTCGAATTCTCTCTCATTGCCTGTGATAAGCGGTTATCAGAAGAATTGGTATCACCCGCTGAACGATTGCTAGAAACTCTTTGTATTTGATTTCTCTTTTGGTTTCATAACAACAATTTTGAGATTAAGATTTAGATGGGGTTGATTAACAGGTTTGGATTGCAAGATTTTAACATAAATCTATTTTAAATTTAAATCTATCGAACATCGAAAAAGATGTACATTTTTTACTATTTGAATCTTTGGATCTCTTACATGACAAGATTTTCTTCATACATAACTAGTTTTGAGTTTATAACAAACTCGATACATAAGAATTTGATATCTATTGAAGCATAATAGATTCAAAGTTTTATGATTGGTATGAGTAATTTAAATTTGGGGCAGATGGGTTGAGGAATTTGATATCTATTGAAGCATAATAGATTCAAAGTTTTATGATTGGTATGAGTAATTTAAATTTGGGGCTTTAAAATGGGTGTGAGAAACTTGATAGTTATAGGGGAATAAAGGATTCTGGGTGTGAAAATTTTGATAGCATCTGGGGTATAACAGACTGGGGATTAAGATGGTAATGAGGAAGTTGATACCACTGATGGGATATAAAGTGGGTAGGCGGTATTTGATAGCCATGGGGGCCTAACAGATTCAGGAGTCAAATGAACATGTGCTGGGCTGAGGGCTCTATCTTCTGGGCCATGGCTTGGGGGCCTAACAGATTCAGGAGTCAAATGAACATGTGCTGGGCTGAGGGCTCTATCTTCTGGGCCATGGCTTTTTTTTGATAGTGAGGAAAGTAGAGCACCACATGAATTGATTTGCCCATACCCTCAACCCCAAGTTTATAACAGTAATTTAAATTTGGGGCTTTAAAATGGGTGTGAGAAACTTGATAGTTATAGGGGAATAAAGGATTCTGGGTGTGAAAATTTTGATAGCATCTGGGGTATAACAGACTGGGGATTAAGATGGTAATGAGGAAGTTGATACCACTGATGGGATATAAAGTGGGTAGGCGGTATTTGATAGCCATGGGGGCCTAACAGATTCAGGAGTCAAATGAACATGTGCTGGGCTGAGGGCTCTATCTTCTGGGCCATGGCTTGGGGGCCTAACAGATTCAGGAGTCAAATGAACATGTGCTGGGCTGAGGGCTCTATCTTCTGGGCCATGGCTTTTTTTTGATAGTGAGGAAAGTAGAGCACCACATGAATTGATTTGCCCATACCCTCAACCCCAAGTTTATAACAGTAATTTAAATTTGGGGCTTTAAAATGGGTGTGAGAAACTTGATAGTTATAGGGGAATAAAGGATTCTGGGTGTGAAAATTTTGATAGCATCTGGGGTATAACAGACTGGGGATTAAGATGGTAATGAGGAAGTTGATACCACTGATGGGATATAAAGTGGGTAGGCGGTATTTGATAGCCATGGGGGCCTAACAGATTCAGGAGTCAAATGAACATGTGCTGGGCTGAGGGCTCTATCTTCTGGGCCATGGCTTGGGGGCCTAACAGATTCAGGAGTCAAATGAACATGTGCTGGGCTGAGGGCTCTATCTTCTGGGCCATGGCTTTGGCTTTTTTTTTTGATAGTGAGGAAAGTAGAGCACCACATGAATTGATTTGCCCATACCCTCAACCCCAAGTTTATAACAGTTTTCATGCAACAGTAATTCAATGAATTGTGACTGCACGGCCTGGAGTGGAGTACTGTGATGAGATCTGCTTCCCTGTCTGTCATGTGATGTCTCTTGAGTAAAGAAAGGAGGGCATGCAGAGCATGTGAAATTCTTGAACGCAGACCAAGTGAAAATCGTGAATACTGTTCTTGTTCTTTAGATTACTGTGAAATCATTGATTGCGTCGTGGTGGAATGCGTGATTAAATCGTATGGAAAATGATGACCGTTTTGACGTACCAATGCCTGGTTCAAATAAATTATTAATTTCCCTCTTCGTATTTCTTTAAATTTATGTGGGGATTTTCTATTCATTAGGGTTTATACAATTTTTTTAAATTTATATATGGGGATTTTTTATTCATTAGGGTTTATACAGTAGAAATGGCGCATTCATTAGGGAAACATACACTAGCAATGGCGCTTCCTATATTCTTATCGTTTTAAATCATTTTGCATGTGATGATTATGTTTGTTTTGTGCATAGTAGTATAATTCTGTAGTATTTACTTTTTGTGTAACGAAATTTCAAACAAATTGGAATATTTAATGTATGTGTAATAAGGATATGAGTTAATTTTGAAAATTAATTTTAAAAAGCCAACTTTTAATTATTCAAGCACTATAAAATAAATACTTTGTAATTTAATTTAATAGGAATAAAAATATGCTAAAAAAATAAATATGCAAATATAATAGTAACACTAGATTTATTAGTTACAAAACCATGTTCCCAAAACCACTTACATTTTTACTCATTCGGGAGTCAAAGCTAACCCTAACACAATTTAAACATTCATTAATTAATTCCAAATGTAAGTAGTGGTAAATATTATTTATTTTCTTCTTAAAATAATTTATAACTATTAATAACTAAGAGTTTTCTTCCTTATATTAAGGGTATTATATTTTTTTAAGAGTAATTTTGGTTGTAAGAAATATATTAAAAAAAAGTAATGATTTTTTTAAGTTTAAAATTTAATGGTTGATAATTAATATTTCATTAAAAATATTGTATATGTTTAACTGTATATAAATGTTATATATTGTTGTATATTTAATTAAAAATATTATATATATGAAGTTTACTCTCTGATTTTATTAGTATTGGATTTTTTTGTTACGTATTGTTTCAGTATCGAATCGTATTTGTATCTGTATTAGTACTCGAATTATGCTACTATGGTTTTGTGTGGTATATTTTGATACGATTTCAAGAGAATTTGATAAAAAAATTTAAATCTCAAAAAATAATGTTTAAACTTATTTAATTTAGGTATGTTGAGATATTTGAAAGCATTTAATCTATTTATGTATTCAAATACATGAAAATACTTACAATGTTACTGAGCATTTTACTCAAATCCTAGCAAGTGCTTCTCTTGAGGGTTCCTTTCCTTCTACCAAAGGAAAAATAATGGATGAGTCCCACCCATGAGTCCTCCCATAAACATAAACATTAAGTGTTGGAATACACTTAAGATCTTGAAATTTCAAGTAGTAGTTGATTCAATGGTGAAGAAAGTGCCGTGCATTCTAAAGACCAAATGGGTGTGTTGCATATAGTAGGAGCAATGCAATTTTGTATTTATAGATTTTAAGGATGATTTCCACTTTTTCTTTAGGTTTTGCTTAATATAGGGATGAGGATGTGTTTCTTAGGTGCAATTGAGATTGTTGGCAAAGTGTACTTTTAGTGCATGAAAAATGTTGAATATTTAAAAAATAAATTTTTGGGTAAGTGTTTGATGAAATATATGCATGCGAAGTGTTTGAAAAACACATGAATGGTCACTGTTTGATAAAATACCTACCCAACAAGTTTTTGTTAAAACATATGAATGTCAAGTGATAGATGAAATACCTTCTCCACAATTATTTGGTGAATTAGTAGTCATAAAGGATATATTTGAGATGATGGTCAATTCTCTCATTTGGATTACCAAACTTTTGTGGATGAATTCAAATGATTTTGTGATATAGTTAAAGCAATAATTGGACATTTTAGAGGGGGGTCTTATGGATCAACAACTTTTCATTTTTTAAGTTAAACAATTGGATGACCAATGTTTGTGATCTGATAATAATCTATGCAAAGATTCAACTATCAATTTCATATAGTGATTAAGGGGAGGAGCAATGGGACCAGGGGTCTCTTCAACGTCAAAGTTGGTTAAGTTGGTTTCGTTTAAGGTTGTGATAAAAAATAAAGATACTTCAACTCCTCATTTGGCGTGCCTATATAATAGATAAAGTGGAATATGAACCATTGCTAGAGATTACAGTGTTGGAGGTCACTCTAGTACATCAAAGCTATGTATAACTGTTGTTATTTGCAAATTTAATGGTTATTGGTCTCCTTCATTGGATTTATACCATTGGTTTTACTTGACTCAAACAAAGAATTGTGAGATGTCTCTTTATTCTAAAGGTTTTTTAACACTTCAATTTTTATCAAGTCAATTATGCAGAAATTTTTGAGGAGGGTCTTTGGTTTTGGGGAAGAGCGAGACTTTTTATAATAACTCCTTAGTTCCCACAATTTGATCCAAGCGCCATGTGGGTCACTGAATGGTAGTTTGGGTTTGTCTCCCAAGTTTTCCCTTGCATTTATGGCATCTCTAAGTTATGGAGGATATTGGGAATACTTTGGGTAGTTACATAAAAACATATTTTGATATAGATGTAGCAATATTATGCACATATGCTTGCCTTTTTGTTGAAATCAATCTAAGGATATTCCAAACAAAACAATTCACAAATGGAAAAATTTAGATGAACTCAAATCTTAGATTATGAGAATAGATGTTCAATCTACTGTAGGGTGGGTCATATCCCTAAATATATACAAGATTTAGTGTGCTCATGCAAAAGATTACCTTTCATGGAATAAATAAGCTAAACCTAAATAAAATTGTTGGATTTTTCTCTCAAATGAAGATGAGGAAAAGGATGAAAAAATCAACAAACAATAGATTTAGACTAGCACACTCCATCCAAAAGTTTGGCGTTGAATGTCGATAGGAATCGAAAAGTTGATGCCATCATCATGGCTTTCAATCCACCAAAATTGTGCTTGCTATTTATCGAATATATCCTTACTTCGACACAAAATTTTTTTTAGAATGATAAGAAATGCCTAAAATAAGTTAAATGCAAAAGAAATAAAAATTTTGGACTGACCTATGAATATTAATATTGGGGAGAGGGAGAGTATATGAGATAAGTACCCCCCGGTGGAGATCAATCACTTTTAGAATTTGAAGATTATTTTTCAGGTTAAAGGAAGGATTAAAAAGATTAAGATGTAGCTTATTTTATTCCATTCTTCATATCTACAACCTTATGTAACTTTGACTATAGTTTTGAGGTATGTAAACAAGATGGAAAGCAAAGAAATGTGCGAGTAATGCATCCACGAAGAAAAATAATTGGGGATTCATTCATGTGTCAAACAAAGCAATACATATTCTTGCATTATAGCTCTAGTCCATACTAAGGATTCTTTTCAAAGAAAACCTGATACGCATTGGGATGGAGGGAAACCAAGTTATTATCCACATAAATCCCATAAAAAACGTAGCAATAACAAAAACAACTAAGTATTGATTACGATGGATGTAGGGCTTGAATTGGATCTCTTTAAGGCCATTTTTTACTTTTGGTAAGGAAACAAATGTGATGAAAACCCCCATATTAACCTCGACAATCCACTCATGGGATTCGCCTTCGCCTACCACCACTTTTTTGTCCTACATATGGTAGACGTCCTACACAACCTACACTTCATGTATGCTCCTATCAAAAAATGGAATGTTGTTTCCCTTTGGGCATTGAGTGTGGATTTCAAATTAGCCTTTTCAAAGGATATTAGGATACGATGGATGGTTGTAATCGTCACAAATCATTCACCATAACAATTAATCCATTTTTGTTAGAATCTTTAACCAATGATAACTAGCATAAATCTTCCTAGTTTTTTGGGATTTCGGAAATCAACCTCCATCCCAAAAATACAGAATATCATTAATAAGTGTTATTCACACCCATCACTATAACAAAGTTAACATTACCTATCCAATGATGTCGATTGAGAAACCCTATCCTCTCTTATAGACTTGAGCAAAAAGACATGGAGATAACCACAAAATATAATTTCTCACGATATGAAGGAACCATGTTGTCTTAAATCCCGTATCCTCTCTTGTGGACTTGAGCAAAAGACATGGAGATTAAAAAAGTGCCCACCACAAAATATAATTCCTCACGATAGGAAGGAACCATGTTGTCGTAGAGCTTTTAAAAGCAATGTTTATTTTTGGGTATAAGTCAAGTTCCTTTCCATGAAATGCAAACCTGTGGTATTCATAAGAAGACAAAATTGGGGGATTTGGCATTAGTTGATTGATTTTTTTATAATGTTCATAGTATTAAAAAAATTAATGCATTTTGTTTAGGAGACATACATGTCCCCTACCTACTTTATGTGTTATAAAATGTTGCTTTCAATGAAAGGTGATGGTATTTGTATGAGGTGGCTAGTAGCATTGATAGTAAATTGTGGGTGGGTCATTTCTTCGCTAGAAAGGAGGTCATCATGTTATGAAGGACGTGACCTACAAGATAATCAATATTTTTATTGTTTTAATATTAAAATCACCTAATATGTCGCCAAAGTCCGAGTGAAATTTTAGTGCCAAATTTTTTTGAACGTTCAAACCTAAAATTCAGCACCACGAGCTCAAATCAAATATAAATTGATGTAATATACCTTTTTGAGACTTTAGCGTTTCAAACTCTTATTTAGAAAACATGCTAAAATCAAAATCGAATCAAAATGAGCATAGTAGATGGAAACCATTAAGGTGGTTAAACCCTAAGTGTACACTGGAAGCCTAGCTAATATGGCAGATAGTGGACTTGGAGTTCATCCATCTGACCAAGATGGCCTCGTACCAACCAAGTAAAACCAGCAGGGATTTGTTTTGTTACATTATCTATTATATGTTCTTATTGTTTAAGGTTTTGGTTACATTTTAGAGTTCACATGCGTGAGTGATTTTCCTCCTGTACTTGTTTTCTTGATGGTGGGTGCCTAGCAAGTCCACTACATCAGGGTTTTGAGGGTGATGGGGGATTCCTTGTGTATCATGGGTCGCAATCGGACACCTCCGATGATACAACCATCTATCTGTGCAGTTGGTAGTCCTTTACCTGAAGGCAATGGTCTTCGCTCTATAGATGGACATTTTTCAACGAAAGGGCCGTCGATTTCCAGGGGATGCACTGATAAAGTTTGGACTAACCCGCATGCACACATTTCCCTACATATTTTGACTTATAGATACTTTTCTGGTCCTTCTCCTTGAAACCTAGGGTATGATTTTCCATAGGATCATAAGTTACATGCTCTGTCTGCTCCTTCTAGACAGCGACATGGTAATGTTTGAGGTGAGAAGGCCCAAGCTTACAAAAGGATCAAGGTGGAACAAGCCCGGAAAGGCAGGGCATTGTGCGTTTTAGGAAAATATGTTACACTAAACATGGTTCATGGATTAACCTCTAGAGCCCTTCTTGGAAAATTTAAATACATCGGGTTATCTAGGTCGAAGATTTTGGATTGGATTACACAAGAATGGAAACCCCTTATCAATCACATTTCCCTGGTTATAATGCTCGTAAACGGGGGGATCTATTTCCATTTCCTTTTAGAAGAAAGTAGATTGGCTATTGATTCACGTTATAGGGTTGTGGGCATGGGATCGTTGCTACTTTGCCCATGGCATTCCACTTTCAACCCTTGGAAGGAAAATACTGTTCGCCGCCATTTATGGGTTTTATTACCGGGATGGCCCCTTCACTGTAGGAACTTTCAGGCATTTATGGTGATCGTTAATTCTATGGGGTGTTTCACTATGGTGGAGGTGACTACCCTTACAGCTCATGATCAGCATCTTCCACGGATTATGGTCAATATTGATTCCTTCGAGGGGTTACTGGAATACTAGATACTTTACTCAGCGGTTGGAATATTGGAGGGTTCCTTTCCATTGTTTCCATTGTCATCAAACGAGACATTTAAACTATGACTTACATAGGGGGTCGAATAATAGATTTAAGGACTCATTGGACCTGGAGGACAAAGTGGACAAGGGTAAGAGTGTGGTTTTCCCTATTCCACTCGATGTCAAGGTGACTCGTCTCTTTTTGGCTAAGTTTAAAACCTTTCTTCCCATTTTTCTTTAGTCCTTTTCGGTCGATGAGGTTTTGGGTTCCATTTCCCTCTTAGGGAATTCGATGGATGTCATGCTTCAACATATGTCTTCTATGGTGGATATTCTGAACACTATGCCAGTGTCTCCTTCCTCTGTAATTTAGAGTGATATTGTGGTGGCTAATGTGGGATTGTTTGCAAACCCCGGGGTTTGTCTTGACCCTGAAAACTCCCCAAGGGTCATGGATGGGAAAAAGGGAACTTTTGATATTTTCCTTTCCCCAACTTCGTTGTATGGTGATAATTTTCTTGCTCCGGACTTTCCTTCAGTCATGGGGGTTTCTAGGGACCATAAAAATTCTCTGGTGAGCTATATTGGTCGCCTTGATGACACTGGTTCGAGGGACCCAACTATCCCTATTTCCTCGATTAGATTTGGGAATGTCACCACGCGCAAGAAACATAAACCAAAGGTGGCCTAGTCTAAAAAGAACCAGGGCTTCTGGATTAACCTGGCTCTCTCTTTATCTCCACTCTCCACCTCCTTCTTTGAGGACCTTAGAGAGAATTATTCCCCATTCATCATTCATTATTAACTTATATGATACATCATCGATCAACAGAGTTCCGAACAAATTGTACCAAAAAGAGGCTACAAAACATAATTCGTACCGAAAACATCCTCAGATACAACAAAATCCACAAGTGTGAAACATTACAATACAAAAGATCTCAAAATGTCGATACAATTCCTCCACAATGATGTATATCATTCATCTAATGATCTAAAAATTCTATTTATAGGCTCACTTGGTTATTACAAAATGGTCCACTTGACCAATCCCTAACTAACGTAACCAAAATATCCTTCTTTGTTGACTTCTTTACCCTTCGTGGTTGACCTTAGTCCTTAATGACGTCCTTTCAGTCGCTAGCGGTACCGCAGTTTGTGCGCTCTAACCCTGTGCCAACAATATTTTTGTGAGTTTTCTTAACATGAACACCTCGTTGATGTCGTACTCACATATCTAATTCCTTCTTGGTTGAATAGTTGATTGGGCGGTGCGGGTGTAGCAAAAAGGCTAGATCTTTTCTTGATGGCTGGAGGATTGGTCTCATCAGTGGATTGTTTCAGATCTTGGACCATTACCATGGGGCTTTTCGATCATATAGTGGTGGCTCTATAATTGGACTATGTTAAGGGACCATCAAGATACCCTTTTAAATTCAATCATACCTAGCTTGCTGATAAGGGCTTTTGCCAATTTGTGGAAAAGTGTTGGTCCTCATATGGGGAGATACAACACTCATATTCTCTATTTCTACTAATCAAGAAACTCAATTTGTTGAGGGGGGAGGTTATCAAATGGGACCGTCTTAAGAAAAAGGCCTATCAACAAGAACTAATGAAGATCGAAAATAGGTTGGAGGATTTGGGTATTTTGTTATACGACCACTTCTTTGCTCAGGCTCATCACTATGAAGTGATCTCTCTTGAACATAAGCAAACCAAAATATTAGCACAGATTGATTCTACCTAGCACCTCAAGAGTCACGCTCTTTGGATTCAAGAGGGTGATTCTAATACCAATCTTTTTCAAAAATTCGCATCTAAAGATTGAGTGATGGCTCTACTATTTCCAATCATGATGAAATTCAGAAGGTAGGGGTCTCACATTTTTAGGAGGTCTATAAACAAAATGGTAATTATAATCTCTCAGTTCAACTCAAGGTGCTCGAAAATTACTCGAGATTCTTTACCCCGGAGGAGGGGTCAAAATTTGGACAAAGAATTGAATCTCAGGAAATATTGGGGGTTCTCAAATATTTTGGAAAGGATAAGAGTCTAGGCCTTTATGGACAGTGGAATTTTTCATTCACTTCTTTGACCTGATGGGGGTGAATACTCTGAAGGCTATTGAGGAACTCGCCAACAAGAGCTCATCCCGGAGGGTCTTAACACTACTTATATTAATCTAATTCCTAAGAAAGATCGTATGGTGGATTTCAACGATTGCCTTCTAATATCTTTGTGCAACCTTCTATAGAAAATAATTACGAAGATAATATCGAACATGTTTAAACCTATTTTGGAAAAGCATATTTCAAGGGAGCAGTTTGGGTTCTTTTCCTCTAGACAGATACTTGAAACAATGGGTATTGCTCAGGATTGTATGCACTCAATTAAGACGAGGTGTCTGCAAGTGTTTATACTTAAAATGCACTTGGTGAAATCATATGACTAGATTGACTAGTCATTCATGAAATTTATGCTTATAAATATTAGCCTGACAACAGAAGTCGCTAATTGGATTATGTATTGTATCACTTCAACTTCATTTGCAGTCTTGATTAATGGTGATCCTACCCCTTTCTTTGGTTGTAGTAAAGGCCTTAGACAGGGTTTCCCTCTTTTACCATCATTGTTCATCTTGGTTATTGAAGGCCTTAGTTGTCTTATCAACTTGGAAAAGGCAGAGAAGCGTATTTCAGGTATCAACATCTCTAGGTTTTCTAAATTCTACAGTAAACTTCAAACTTCCTAATCTAGTTATCTAAATTCTCGCCATGAAATTCTCCGTTAAAAATGGGTAAATCAAATTTCACATCAAGCTTGACCAAAGGCTTATTAGCATTTTTATTATTCTTATTAGAATGATGAGAACAAGAAGAATAGGAAGAAGAACTAGAACTTGAATATAGAGATAAAGGTTAAGGATGAATTCGTTCATTTCCTGAAGCATCACATTCTAGTTTTACCTTCTTCTTTTCCTTCTTTTCCAGTCTCTCTTGGTAAGTTGCAAACAATTGATCTACTTTATCTAAAATCTGGTAGAAGGCCTTATGGAAAGCATTATCATGCTTTGCATGAGCATCATCATATGTCATTTCCTTTCCATGAGTTGCATATCCAATTTCTTCTTCAATCCCCGATGTGCCTTCCCCCTTGGATTTATTTCATTCTACATACATTTCTTCTACCATATCTTTCATGGACATAAACGACCTGACAAATTATCCATCAGATGATGGGGGATCACTTTCACCTAGTAGTGAAGCCATTTTCTATTTTAGTAAAGCACATCTAGATCCGATCTCTAGATTGAATGCTTCTAGTTTCCAATTTCCCTTGTCCTCTCTTAAGCCTTGATCTAGTTAACATTCACACACTCAAAATTATTTGGTTAGCTAGCTCTGATACCACCTTATTTGAAAATGTTTCCAAGATCTTTGTAACTGTGGATTAGATGTGTGAAATCAATAGAATCATTAACTTATTCAAAATTCTTTAAAGGATTTTAAACAACAACTATAAATAAAAACACAGAAGTAAAGGAACTTCAAGTAAATACCAACACAACCATAAACTGAAGAATGCAAATTTGATATTGGAGTTCGGCTCTAAAGGACTACATCTCCAGGTCCTTGCTTCCAATGGGTACTATTTTAATTCAATATTCAAATGCTAGTTACACGCATCAATAATATGGCCAAACAGTTCTAAATGTTGCCAATAAGACTAAGAGTTATCTACAAGACTCCTCTCACCCTCACGGTCTCTCAAGGATGGTTAACAAGTCTTCAATTAAAGTTTTGCAATGTCCAAAACAATATAAACAAACTTATTCCAAATGCGGCACATACAATCGCAGATTAACAGAAAAAAGGTTTAAAACTCTAACTCTACAATAACCTTCACAAATAATTTCTCAACTTTGTAACCCTACAACTCTGTAATAATTGAACTTATATATAAAGACCAAAAAATCTAGACTCTTCTTCCTCTAGAAGCCAATGCTCAGACATAAATAAACCTACAATGATCTGCATCCATCGAATTTGTCGATTCCACATCGACCATGCATGCCTTGCACTCCACTACACTCTATGTTTTTCGTGATCTAGGTTCTATGCTCCCCCTTCATACCATTGCCAAACTATGTTTTAAACACCAAAATGAATTGGTTCTTGGATCTACGAGTAGAGTTTAGATCCATATGAAACACACCCCAATAGGTAAGAAATAGATTCCATGCTCAAATTACCCATCAAGATAAGATCCAAGATTGAATGCATGATCTTAGAAGCATGATCTGTGTTAAAAATAACAGTGAAAAAAATCCATATGTGAAGGCACCGAACAATTCCCATATTCATTCGTGGTCATTGATTTAGATCCACCAACTATGTTGGACCGTGGATTTACATTGTGTCTGTTGGTTTATCCCACAATACTAAGAGGGGGGGTGAATCAGTATTGTCAGTTTTTACTTTAAAATACACAAAATAAACAGTCAAAACACAGATTTTATCATGGAAACCTAAAAAGAGAAAACCACCAACACAAACTCATTAATAAGTTGAATTTACAAAATTGTTTATCTGCTGCAACATAAAGGATGTAGATACACCCTATATTTTTTCTGCAACTACAGACTGGGAAGCTCAACACCCTTATGGTTTTCTACCTGCTTCAACAGAAAAAGATGCTATGACACCCTGTTCTCCAACTACGACTGGAAGGAGGCTACGACCCCCTATAGACCTGTGGCCTACCCTAGCACCACCCTGCCACCCTAGAGTGATGTTCTCAGTCTTTTTAAAATAGTTAAAAAACCATTCACTTTGGAATCTATCAGGCTTGCTAACATAGACACTTTATTCTTTACACATTCATTCAATAAATACCTTTACCTATTACCTACCAACACATCTCTCCATAGTTGAGTTCTTTTGTTTTGGATCATGACTGTTTACTTACAGACATACCTCTTCATCATATACCCTTTCAATCATCGCATCATTTCATCATTAAGTTTCAGCAAATGCACCATTTTGTTCTTCTCACAACTCAGAGTTCATTCTTGCAGCCCTGTTTATCATTTTTGGGTGCCTCTGTAATCTTCTTCTGTAGATACAATCCAAACTATTGATCTTATGCCCGAATCTCTCCGAACCGTTGATCTACTCTAAATATTACCTCTTGAAATCGTATTTTCGCAACAAGTTTTTGTTTCAATGATTCCTCACCGTTGATCTTCATTGGGCTTCTCCATGAGCGTCAATATTTAGATTACAAGATGCAGGATGCAGGATGCAGGATGCGAGATGTAATATTTCCCAAAATCATATCTCGACTTTCTGCAAACTTCTTTTTGCACTTCATTTTCTTAACCATTGATATGTTTTAGTGAAATTAACTTCAGCTGTCCAACCTCTCCAGTTTGCAGGAGGCAGGATGTAACATTTCCCAAAATCATATCTTGAATTTCCGCAAGCTTCTTTCCACAACTTCTCTTATGCACCGTCGATCTCTTTTGGCGGAACTAATCTTAGCCGTCCAATCTTGATCTTGTGCAGAACTTCATCTTCTCGCGTGTCTTATGCAGAACTAATCCTCAGCCATTGGATCTCGTGTGGGATGCCTCCTGACCATCAATTTCAGATCGAATTCAGATATTTCCATGACTTTGCGGATCTGCACGATCTCTTTGCGGAAATCCTCTGCGACTGTTTCTAATAGTTTTGTCATTCATACTGCATCTCTACTTCTACTCGACCTTTTGTTCTTTGTTTTATTAACCATTTTTTACATCATACTGTTGATACTGTCTTGAAAGTCTTCAGATCAGTCATTCATGTTGTCTTGTCATCCATGTCCATCTCATTCATCTCATATGTGTCATGCCACATTCTCAACTATTTCATGCCATGCCATCACTACCTTAGTCTTTGTCCTGCCATCATATCCACTGGTTATTCCTTTGTCATTCGTGAACACCTTTGACATAAATGACAACTATATACTCAACATTCTCCCCCTTTGCCATTGATGGCAACCTCTAATCATTCTTCCCCTTTGACAACAATGACAAAGGAACCTTTCTGTCTGACAGCCCCCCTATCAGCATTTCTCCCCCTGAGATTGAGCTTTCTCCTCTTAGTAATTTTGTAACGGAATTGCTCCCATTTTCTGTTTAAGACGCTCAAAGGCTTCCTTGGGTGATGGTTTGGTGAAATCGTCAGCAATCTGTTCTTTTGTGTCAATGTATTCTAATTTGACAACTTTTTGAGATACTTGTTCTCTTAGATAGTGATACTTGATTGGTATATGTTTTGTCTTAGAATGCATGATAGGATTTTTAGACATATTTATAGCACTATTGTTATCACAGTTGATCACTATTGGATGTTCATATTTTACAAGTAGATCTTCTAGGGTTTGTCTCATCCAAATAACCTGAGTGCAACATGAGGCAGCAGCAATATATTATGCTTCTACTGGAGAGAGTGAAATGGAGGATTGTTTTTTACTTGACCGTGATACTAAACAAGTTCCTAGAAAAAATGTTGCTCCACTAGTACTTTTTTTATCGTCAACACTTCCTGCACAATCTGCATCAGTAAACATCTTCAAGGTAAAGTATTTTCCTTTCGGATACCATAAACCATACTCCATAGTACCTTTTAGATATTTGAAAATCCTTTTTATTGTTGTTACATGTGTTTCTTTGGGAGCTGACTGGAATCTAGCCACCAATCCAACAGCTTGCATCACATCAGGTCTTGTGGTTGTCACATATAGCGGACTGCCAATCATGGATCTAAACACGATATGATCTACTTCCATAGATTCATCATCCTTACTTAACTTACAACCAATGACCATAGGAGTACCAATGGGTTTGGTATCTTCCATTTTAAACTTTTTCAACATATCTTTGATGTACTTAGTTTGAGAGATCAAAATTCCTTCATTTGTTTGGTAGACTTACAATCCCAAGAAGAATGTCAATTCACCCAACATTGACATTTCGAATTCTTTCTTCATTTCAGAGGCAAATTCTACACTTAGGATTTGAAGATTGCTTCCAAAAATGATATCATCCACATAGACAACAACAATGATCATATTTTTATCTTTGATTTTAGGTAAAGATTACTTTCAGTTAATCCTCTTTTAAAACCTTGTTGTTTTAAGTAACTACCCAGTCTTGAAAACCATGCTCTTGGAGCTTGTTTGAGACCATAGAGTGCCTTTTTCAGTTTAAAAACATAATCTTTGTTTCCATACAAGAGAAACCCTTTAAGGTTGTTCAATATACACTTATTCTTCTAGTTTTCCATTCATGAATGCAGACTTGACATCCATTTGATATACTTTGAATTTTTTATGGCATGACAATGCTAAAAACATTCTGATTGCTTCAAGTCGAGCTACAGGAGCATAAGTTTCTTCAAAATTGATACCCTCCACATGGGCATACCCCTTACAAACAGTCTTGCTTTGTTCCTTATTACTTGTCCATCTTGATTGAACTTGTTTTTGAAAACCCATTTAGTTCCTACAATATTCTTATCTTTAGGTCTTGGGACAAGTTCCCAGGTCTCATTTTTCTCAATCTGATCTAGTTCTTCATTCATGGCTTTGACCCATTCATCACTTTTGCTGGCTTCTGTAAAGTTCTTGGGCTCTACTATTGAGAGCAGGGCTTCTTCCACATCTGGTAGTTGTCTTCTTGTTTTGACTCCAGCATTTTTATCAGCCATGATCTGTGACTCTGGATGATCCTTTTCTACCCTTCTAGAAGGAGTTTTAGTGTCATGTCTAGTTAAGTATTCATCATCTTTCTATGTATCTTCCTTCTCTTTGTATTCTTCTTCGTTATGAATGTTCTTGTCATTTTGCAAATCTTTTATTTCATCATCACATGTATTTTCAACACTGTCAATTTTTTTCTCTTTCCTTGGTTTTATATCATCTACTTTCACATCAGCACTTTCTACAATTTTATGTAACCTTTTATTGTAACACCTGTATTCCTTTTTGGTGGATGAGTATCCTAAAAAGATTCCATCATCAGTCCTAGAGTCAAACTTTCCAAGTTCATCCTCGTTCCTTTTGACGTAACAGTTACCGCCAAACACTTTAAAATATTTGACTGAGGCTGCTCTTCCATACCACAATTCGTAAGGGGTCTTGTCCTTATTCACTCTGAGTTGTCCTCTATTAAGTGTATAGACAGTTGTGTATACGGCTTCTCTCCAAAATGAACCTGATAGTTTTGCTTCATTGAGCATAGTTCCGACAACTTCTTGGACTGTTCTACTTTTTCTTTCAACAACCCCATTCTGTTGAGGAGTTTTTGCAGCTAAAAATTGCCTCTTAATTCCATGACCTTCACATAAATCATTGAATTCATTTGAGGTGAATTCTACCCCATTATCTAATCTAAGACACTTGATTTTCATTCCATACTCATTTTCAGCCATTTCCTTGAAGATTTTAAATTTTGCAAAGGCTTATGATTTTTCCTTGAGAAATTCCACCCAGGCCATCCTTGTGTAATCATCAATGAGAAACATGAAATAGTGATCTTCTTGCAGAAAATTTAGTTCTGGTTGGTCCACAAAGGTCTGTGTGTATTATTTCCAAAGGGTGTGAGGTTATATGTTCTTTTGTTTTAAAAATAGCTCTCGTTTTCTTCCCATGTTGACAATGGCTGCATACAGAGTTTAGATGAACTATAATTTTAGGTAGATCTATTATAGATTCCTTCATGCTTATTTTGGAAAGATTGTCAAAACTAAAATGTACCAACCTTCTGTCCCATAACCAACTTTCATCTACCATACTTAAATAACCTTGGTTTTTATTTTCCAATATGTATACATTGTTTGTATTTCTCAAAGCAATGCCAACAACTTTTCCTGATTTTTTATTCTTGATTTCACATTTTTCAGAGTCAAAGATGCAAATGTGTCCTTGGTCGCATGTTTGACTTACACTGGGAAGATTAGGCTTGAGGTTTTCAACTATCAAAACATTTTCTTCTTTGATCTTGCTGCTGACAACAACTATTCCTTTACCGATTATTTTGGAGGACAGGCTATCTCCAAACGTGACTTTTCCCTTATTATCTTTTAGTGTTATGAACTTGCTTGGGTCACCAATCATATGTTTTGAACAACCACTTTCTAAGTGCCATAAGTTTTGGATTTCGGTTGCACATAAGGCAATCATGGAAGTTTCCTTTTCTCTCCAATATCCTTTTTGTTTGGTGTTCTGAGATTTGATTGCAACACTATTTCTTGTAGGAGTCTTTAGCTTATAATCTCTTGCCATATGTCCATGGTTATTACACTTATAACATTCTATGTCATATTTTGGAGTAGTGTAAAAATATTCTTATTTCCCTTTGACTTATTACTTGATGACTTCTTCTTGTATTCAGAAACCTTCCTTTCAGTTCTGCAGTTTAAGGCTTTATGACCAACATTATTACAAGAAAAGAAGTAACCTAAAACGATTTGTAGATATCTATTTGGTCTCTTGGGTGCTAGATTATTTCTATTTTTATCTTGAGAAATTAAGTCAGCTTTCTTGCTTCTTTCCTTTTTAGCTGGAGTCTTTAATACTTCAGCATAGCTTTTCTAACATCCTTCTTGATTTGTGACAGGAAAACTATCTAGCTTCTTTTCTTTAGCGAACCCCAAGCCAGACCTATCACCTGATGGTCTTTGGCTACTCAGAATGTCATCTAGAATCCTTGAGGTATTTTCAAACTTTGATTTGATAGATCCTTCATCAAGCTTTCTCTTGAATTGCATGATTTC
The DNA here is from genome assembly GCA_001517045.1 of Pseudotsuga menziesii. Lineage (NCBI taxonomy): Eukaryota > Viridiplantae > Streptophyta > Pinopsida > Pinales > Pinaceae > Pseudotsuga > Pseudotsuga menziesii. The sequence goes on from LPNX010287258.1 coordinate 192,631, forward strand.
TTCTGCAAGCTTTTCAGACTCCTGTATTCTTCTTTTGAGCTGTAGATTTAGGTCCTCCTAAACCTTTTTGGCATCTAAGAGTTGGGATTCCAACTGAATAATGATAAGATTTAACTGTCAGTTCTTTTTCCTACATTTCTCATCTCATTCGCAGTGAGAATTCCATGTAACTCATCCATTAATACCTTTTTAAGGTCATCTTGTTCTTCTAAGGTGGATACCTTTGGGTCATATCTCATTGGTAATGTTCTTAGTACCTTGCTTACTACTTATTTTTCTTTTAATTTTCCTCCAAGGCTTTTGATTGCATTAACAACTTCATCTACTCGAAGAAGGTATTCCCCAACATCCTCTTCTTCTTTCATTTTAAGACTTTCAAATTGACCTCTATGTGTTTGAATTTAGGATTCTTTGCCCTTAGATTCTCCTTCATAGATAATCTTCAATTTGTCCCAAGCTTGTTTGGCAGATGTGCATTGCATAACTTTACTAAATACTGAGTTTGTTAAACCACTTAAGATTGTGTTTAAGGCTTTGGCATTTCCTTCATATTCACCTTGTTCAACTGTGGCCGTAGGGTATTGGTTTCCTATATAAAATTCCTTTTTTGTTGCTACCCAAACCTTCCATCCTAGGTACATTAGATGACACATCATTCTTACACTCCAGTAAGCATAATTTTCTCCGGTAAATAGTGGAGGTTTGTTGGTGGCCAATCCTTCTTGTTGTTCCATTATGCTTTTTGGATGGGATCTTACTTCTAGTGATTAAGTTGTTATGAAGGAACCTGCTCTGTTACCAATTGTTGGTTTATCCCACGATACTTAGAGGGGGGGGGGGGTGAATCAGTATTGTCAGTTTTTACTTTAAAATATACAAAATAAACAATCAAAACACAGCTTTTATCGTGGAAACCTCAAAAAGAGAAAACCACCAACACAAACTCATTAATAATATGAATTTACAAAAAAAATTATCTACTGCAATCGAAAGGATGTAGATACACCCTAGATTTTTCCTACAACTAAAGACTGGGATGCTCAACACCCCTATGGTTTTCTGCCTGCTTTAACTAATAAGGATGCTACGACACCCTGTTCTCCACCTACGACTGAAAGGATGCTACGACCCCCTGTAGACCTGTGGCCTGCCCTAGCACCACCCTGCCACCCTGGACTGATGTTCTCAGTCTTTTTAGAAGAGTTGAAAAACCATTTACTTTGGACCCTATCATGATTGCTAACAGAGACACTTTATTCTTTACACATTCATTCAATAAATACCTTTTACATATTACCTACCAATGCATTCTCTCCATAGCTGCATTCTTTCATTTTAGATCATGACTGTTTAATTACATACATACATATTCATCATCTACCAGTTCAATCGTCACATCATTTCATCCTTAAGTTTCAGCAAATTCATTGTTTCGTTCTTCTCACAACTCAGCGTTCATTTTCGCAGCCCTGTTTATCGTTTTTTTGTGCCTCTGTAATCTTCTTCTCTAGATACAATCTGGACTGTTGATCTTATGCCCGAATCTCTCTAGATTGTTGATCTACTCTAAAGATTACCTCTTGAAATCGTATTTCCACACCAAGTTTATGTTTCAACGATTCCTCACCGTTGATCTTCATTGGGCTTCTCCATGAGCGTCGATCTTTAGATTGCGGGATGCGCGATGCAAGATGCAAGATGTAATATTTCCCAAAATCATATCTCGACTTTCCATAAACTTCTTTCCGCACTTCATTTTCTGAACCATTGATTTGTTTTAGCAGAATTAACTTCAATTGTCCGATCTCTCTAATTTGCGGGATGCGGGATGCAAGATGCAACATTTCCCAAAATCGTATCTCGACTTTTCTCAAGCTTCTTTCCACAACTTCTCTTCTGCACCGTCAATCTCTTTTGGTGGAACTAATCTTAGACGTCCAATCTTGATCTTTTGCGGAACTTTATCCTCCCACCTGTATTATGTGGAACTAATCCCCATCCATTGGATCTCATGGGGGATGCTTCCTGACCATCGATTTCAGATCGAATTTAGATATTTCCATGACTTTGTGGATCTGCGTGATCTCTTTGCAGAAATCCTCTGCGACCGTTTCTAACAGTTTTGTCATTCATACTGCATCTCTACTTCTACTCGACCTCTTGTTCTTTGTTTTATTTACCATTGTTTACATCATACTGTTGATACTGTCTTCAAATTCTTTAGATCAGTCATTCATGTTGTCTTATCATCCATGTCCATCTCATTCATCTCATATGTGTCATGCCACATTCTCAATTATGCCATGCCATGCCATCACTACCTTAGTCTTCATCCTGCCATCATATCCACTGGTTATTCCTTTGTCATTCATGAACACCTTTGACATTAATATACTCAACAGTGTCAATCCCGACTACGGAAGTCAGAATTCAAAACTCCAAACAACACATACGATACTTTCCGACTTTGTTGGTGTTGAATTTGTTGATGTTGACTTTCCAGTGTCGATTGTTCGATGTCAATTTTCTTGAGTCAATTATTTGTTGTCGACTACCCGATGCCGAATTTCTTGTGCCAACTTCGGAAGTCAACAGTCGACATTGTCAATCCAATCAACAAATAATCCCCTCTAACTCTTGACTCTCGACTACTGACGTCAGAGGTCAACAGTCGACATTGTCAACCAAAATCCAACAACATACATGCCAACTTTTGACTCTCAACTATTCCAAGGTCAAAACTTCAAAATGACATAACTTTCTCACCTTAAGTCCAATTTTGACAAAATGGTTATTGTTGGAAAGTTCTCGATGAGCTCGATGCAACTATAACCTTTCCTTGAGCATTTGAAGAATAAAAAATTATGTTAAATGGGAGATATTCCAAGATCATGGATTGAAGTTCATTCTTATAAGAAACTAGAATGGTGGAAGCATGTAAGTCGAAACTCATTGCCTCTGCATCCCCCATCACTCACATGTAACCGCAAGACCAAATATATGGTAGAGTCTTTATAAATTTTGTAATCAAACAAAGTAAGAACATCCTCGAACTACTTACTCACATAGAGTAATTGTTCTAAATTCATAAGGATCCTCAAAATGTCTTGAAGTTTCTACTTGAGGAGAACGATCTGATCTATCAAATATTTTTCTGACAAAGAAATGGATTTCCCCTCAATATTCCTCACAAAAATTTGATATTCCTACCCATGACACTTCCCTATATTAGAGGAAAGGGGTTGGCTTAGAGGAGCTTCCAAATATGCTTGAAATGTTTATCTACACTTAGGAAATATCAATATGCTCTCATATGTAATATATCGACACTCATAAAGAGCATATCAACGATAATGTATGGTAGATATGAATACACAAGCGTCATATCTATTCCCAAAAGATAGAAAATATCGAAATGGAAAAATTCAAGTTCTAAAAACTGCTCTATATCCATTCCATAACTATAGTAGACACCATATGTTCTAGTACTACGCATGTACCAAATCCTTCAAACTTATTTCTCGTGATTCCACTGAGAAGACAATGAAACCAAAATTGCTAGGATCTAGTGATGCTCAACCCATTAAGAGAAAAACCATGTGGCCTATCCCAATGAACACCTCTACCTGGGCACTCAAATACCCCATGATATTCTTGAAATTTATAAAAATAATCTTCTTCAACTACTAAAGATCTAAATATTTTCCCCCTGTTCTGAGTCATTGAGTTCTTCTCTAAAATATCAAAAAGAACTTGGGAAAACCAATGGAGACTAAAACAAAAATGAATGAAATGAAGACTCAAACATTCGTTAATAAGCTCATAAATCGATGGAAACATCCATGAGGAGACGATTCTAATACATATAAGGATCCAAACTCAGTAATGGTTCTCATCCAGAACTATGCAAATTTTTGGCTCCATAACACTTTTTCTATAGCCTAGCCAAAAATCGACCTATTGAGAAAGCTAAGTTGCTTGTTTGGACCTATGAATCCTCTTTTTGTAATGGAATTCAAGTTATCAATGCTCCCAACCAACTTACATCTTGGAATCACTAAATTCAAATTCCTTATTTGGTCTACATAAGGTCAACTTTGTAACCACCTAATTAGATTTAATCACTTTAACTTGTATAATATATATTGTTCTCTATACAAATATTGAGACGGTTTTAGAGTTGTCAATGTATTCCTTAAGAGTTTTTGTAAATTGAGTCATAAGGATGTCACACATTCTTTTGTTCATCCATTCTTTGTATCAAAAATTGAATGAGTATGTGGAAAAATTTTGATTTTATGTAAATATTTTAGTCAGAAGTATTTTAGCTTCATATTTTAAAATTTGTAAATAGTAAGTTTTTCAACATCTAGATGGTACAAAATTTTTACATAAAACAATCCACAAAATTCCCCATAAAATGAGCCATATCTCAAATGATATCATTAGATTTTCCAACTCTAGCTACTTTATTCCTATGATTGATGCTATCATTGGTATACAATATTACCTTTAACCTAGTAATTATAAAGAAAATTTCCAAAACATGATAATTTAGAAAAGAAATTTAAACAAGTCCATGGTTTTAAGGTCTCCCATGACCTGCTACTAATGTTAGGTAAGAAGGGTCTTATATTCTAAATTATTCTCTTATTTATGTTCCAATATATCCTCTTTCACAGGAGTAGCCACTTCAGGCAAGCCTATTAAAGCTTCATGAGAAATAGAGTTTATGAGTTCCTTGAACCCTAGCATTTGTTTAAACTCTAAATGGAGTTTGTCTCGTAGCTTAACTTTAAATGAAGTTGTCTCATAACTTTTTAATTTTTGCAGCTTCTTCTTCAAATTTTTTCCATTTGAGAATCTTTATCTATCTCCAATAAATCAATTCTACCTTGTATTTTTCTAGCTATGATTTCAACATAATTATTTTTTTCCTCGTTTCCCTCCCAATATTTTCATCGTGCTTCCGATCTTGTCGCAACCACTACTATATTATTCTGACAGCCAATACAGTTCCTTTCACATGTACGAATTTCCTTCTCATGTTTGAATGTTCACAATGAGCACATATGTTGAAACGTCTATGAGGAGAGGTCAATATCCTTTCCTATATTCTTTACCATAGTGTCACTCCCTTAAATAATAGAATCAGTTAAACTAGAAATCTTTAAACAATGCCAAACATTACATGGGTTCTTCCCATAAGCCTAGCTTAACAAGGTAAAAACCCTTAAATCATAGAGTCAATTAACTAGAAATCTTCCTACAATACGAAACCTTGTATGGGTTCTTTCCATAAACTGAGCTTACTTAACAAAGTAAAAACCTAGATACCCATAACCAAAGAAACAAACATATAACATTAAAAATAAAAGTAAAATCTTTCCTAGTCCACATAATTAATAGGCACAAAATTACAGATGGAGATTGAAACACACAATTTTCCAAAAAAAAAACCCAAAAATGTACACAAGAAGAAATGGTGTTGGGTGGGATTAAACTCTCTCACACCCATCCATCCCATTGTGGAAGGTTTCATAATGCGGAGCCTACGAGAAGCCAAATCAAAAGCACATAGTGATTCATACTCATTAACTATGTCTTTCATGTGATTATGAAATCTCCACTTGTCTATGCTATTAAAATACTTTGCCAACGGACTAAGGTTTGACGAGTGATTATAATAGCATACATCCTAAATTAAAAGTGAAGTAGTGAAGTAAGCTTTTGACTTATTGTGAAAGTAAATGAAATAATCAAGGAATAATGTTGTAAATAGAAATGAATATTAATTAACATTTTGAATGATGTAAGGGTTTAGATAACGACTATGGCTCTTAATGTATTGCTTTTCTTTTTTGCATTTTTTCTCATCAAGTGTCATATTTGTGTATATAAAAAAAACAATTTTGTTGAGCATTTCACTTATATTTAGGCACTTGTTTCCATGAAAGGTTTATTTCTTTCCACATTTCTTTTACCATGCAAAAAAATGGATAAGTGCTAGCCATTACTCCTTTCATCATAATCAAGTGTTGGATTACAACTAAGATCTTAAGTTGTGACTTGTATTTGTGAAGGAAGTCATGACATGTAGCAGTTGATTCGATGGTGAAGGAAGTGGCGTACATTCTAAAGACCAAGTAGGTGTGTTGTGAGTTAGAGTAGGAGTAGTGGAATTTATGGATCACATGTGTCTTTGAAATCTCAATGATTCATAAGTGTTAACCATTACTTATTAATAATAGGAGCAGAACGAGCATCCAAACAAATCAAACCCTACCATGTGTCTGTGTCTAAGTGATGATGGTGGGGAAAAACTTAATATATGAAAATTACACAAGAATCATGATATTGGGATAAGATGAATCCAATGAGGAAGGGAACAAATCCATATTAGGAATGGGGTTTTTCAACAAGATGGGAAGTACATGTGCTTAATGAAAAAGTGAACAAGTTGGTCTTTAAGATATCAAGCAAAGGAGGGACTCAAACATCAAGCAAAGGAGAAAAAAATTGTTAACCAAAAGGAAATGTGCCAAGAAAATAGAACAAACTTTTTTGACTTAATAAAAGGACCTCAAAGACACAACTGAGAAAACCTAAGAGAAGGTAAGCTCAATGACAAGGTTGAATCCAACTAGATAAGAAAGTCCTAGTAGAATCTAAAAATCCAATGAAAAGAATGTGGTTGGTGGAGAAGGGAAGGAGGTCTATGAGAAAGCTTAGCTAACATAGGAATGTGAACTCTTATTGGGGAAAGGAGTTAACACTTAAAGGGAAACCTTGATTGGTGTGAAAGAGAAGGCCTTATCAAAGGAATAGGAGAATGACGATAAGAAAGTGGAGAGGTAGAATATGCCTTTAAATCCCATTAGATAAAACTAGAAGCTTGAAAAATTAGTGCAATAAAGCAAAATATGAACAAAGAGTCATTAAAGAAAATCTTACAAGGAAAGAAGAGGACCTCAATCATCATAGGAACCCATCATAAAACCTAATAGGAATTATTTCAAAGGAATAAATATATGAGTGAAAGTACTCGTCTAGAGGAGGTTAATTGAGGACTAACTAATACTAGAAAGGAAAAACACATGCTAAGGATCATCGTGTTGTTGTGCCAAAGACATGGACAATAATCAATAGATAAAAACACTCTATGGATCTCACTCTCCCATATCTTATTACTCGCTCATTCTTCCCATCTCCCTACCTTCACTCCTTCCGAATGAATCCAAAGGCTATAAGTTTATTCCAATTTTTCTATCCCATGGAGTCTCCACAAAGTAATGAGTTGGATAGGAAAAATGGATCACAAATAGGCACAACTTACATTTTTTTATCTAAAATGTGAGAGATAGTTAATATGACCATTTTACCTAGAAAAAGATAATTAAGAAAAAAGACAAAAAAAAAACTAATGGTGATCATGTGTTCAACACGTTTTGCCTCTTATGTTTACCCTATATTTTCTTCCCACTTTAAACTTTGTAAAATTTTAATAATTATGTATCACTCTCCTCACACACTCATTTACATGTATTTTGTATTCTATATAATGTTAATTACAATTTTCAATCTCTCAACTCTCTTGTCTTCAAATCCCACTAAGTTTTAGAATAAACTTTCCAAAATGAATACACTTAACCACAAGTGAATGTTGATAAAGCATTTCATTATTTAATATGTAAATTGATTGAAATTCTTCAAAATTATGAATGTATTTTATTGTTTCTATATATGTTATTTCTTCAATATTTCATCTATTAATTGAGATTCACATCATGGCTTACACTAATTCTTAATGGCCCATATGAATACGATTAGTGTCATGTCAGCCACTTCATTCAATGTCTATCCATTGCAGATAGGAATACCATCTATCTAATGCTATGTTAACCCCTTCATTAAGTATAAGTATCTGTCCATTTTTTCTCCAATGGAGATAGGATTGTTGAACATTTTATTTTGTTCTCAATAAGTTTATTACTTTTATGGCCAACAATATTCAATATACAGTATAGTAATAAATGTTGTAGTTCTTGCATTGTAAGTGATTGGATCTCAAACAGATTGACATCCAACCACCCATAATGCAGTCCTCGTAGCATTTATTACTCTGCTACATATAAAATGCATCACTTTCATTACCTACTCCTTATTTTCCAATGTAAAATCAACAAGCCTTTTATTCTCAATACCTACTCCTTATTTTCCAATGTAGAATCAATGATCATCATTTGTGTCATTTGTTTTCAACAGGCCTATTACTCTCAATACCTACTTCTTAAACCTTATTTTCATTAGCCTGCCAAATTTTGAATTATTTGCATATCATATCCGAATTTAAGTCATTGCAATCCCTATGAGAGAATCATTACGCAGCTTGCAATCCATTCGCAATGAGAGCGATATAATCCATGTGAAATCTACAGTGGGTTTGACATGCTCTACTCTCCTTCGAACTCTCTGTCACCGCCTGTGAGAAGCGCTTATCACAAGAATCGTTATCAGCTGCTGAACGATTGCCAGAAAATGTTCTTGCTATTTTCTCCGATGTCTACATAACAGCGACGTTGAGATTAAGATTGAAATCGGTTTGATAGTTTTCGGCTCATAACAGGTTCGGATTATAATGAGTTTAGAAATTTGATAGTTCTACGTATATATAACAGATTCAAGGCATGAGGAATTTGATGGTTGTCACTTTTCAGTTCTCAATTATTTTCAACCTAAACCATGTCTGTCAAGAGCAAAGTTTTGGTACTTTAGTGAAAAATCGCACAGCACGAATTTATTCTTTCTCTGCATACTCAGCAGCGTGCTGCCTCTTCCCATATCTTCTTATAGTTTGGTTTAAGTCCGTTCATATGATCATAACATATGGTAAGAGGAATTTGACGTTTCTTGAGTCCAGCATAATAGATTCAAAGTTTTAAGATTGGTACGTTGATTTTAGATTTAGGGTTTAAAATGAGTATGATGAACTTGATACCAGTAGGGGAGAAAACGATTCTGGTCGTGAGGAATCTGATAACATTAAGTGGTATAACAGACTCTGGATTGAGATGGTAATGAGGAATTTGATAACACTGATTGAGGTAAAGTGGGTAGGCGGTATTTGATAGGTATGGGGGCATAACAGATTGAGGATTCAAATGAATATGTACCGGGCTGAGAGCTCTATCTCCTGGGCCATGGCGCAGGCTTCAAATTTGAAGCCTTCAGAGCCCTTCAAAGGCCATTTTAAACGTCATAGAAGGTCACAAGGATTTTTACCATGCAAAAAAAAATTAGTTTCATTTCCAGCACTTCAATAATGAAATTGAGTAAGCCTGGGTAAATTTGCAACAGAAGGGCAGCTAAAAATTTGCCTATCCAGGGATTCAGTGGACTATGGGAGAGTCGGGACTCCCAAGTGCCCTTGAATAGTCGGATCATGGATGAGGATCTCATGGATGAGGATCTCAGTCCCAATTGACATGGACCACGGTGGGCCATAAGGCTTCCAAGTGCCAAGTTCAAGTCTCTAAGTCAGGATTGTGACTCATGATTCAATGTTCAATTTCAAAGAATTTAATGGAATTAGCATGCATTACTGATTCACCAACTTCATTAAATATTGTTATGAGATGATGCCACCTGCCAACTCGATTTTCCATCTATCATCTTATTGTTCACTGAGTCACGTGATCTCACAACTTACAAGTCACTTGATTATTTGAGTATATGATGTGAAATTAAATACTCATATGAGTCATATCTATGGATGGTGAATTTATTTGATAACCCTCCATTGTCAAGGCTCCGTAAGGAAAAACTAATGGTGTTGTTTTTTGGGTTACAACTTACAAGTTGCAGTTTACAGTGCATTGAGCAATCTTTTCTAGATTTGAACCTAACCTGGTCCAATGGTCCAATGCAGGGTATGTAAATTTCCAGACTAGGGTTTCACCTAGTGCTAGACATTTCTATTATCACCTCCACAAGACTGGGAAGACAGATCTTTGGTAGTAGGCTAGCAGCACGCCACCCTTTGTTTGTGCTCATGAATCATATCCTATACTAGTTAGTCCAAGATTCTAGGATTTATTCCAATTTCCATTCATTTACTGGTGTTAGAATCATTTGAATCAGTACTCCCACTCTCCCACAGTCCACCTAAGCCGCTTAGTCTATCTATCTCATCGGAGGAAGGGGGTTAGGCAGTAGAGACAAAGGAAATTGTAATGGAGGGCCATCTAGAGAGAATGGTTGTACAATATGCATATAGTCATCTCTAAAAGAAATGAAATAATTTGTCATATACCTAAATGAATATTATCATTACTTAATTTGTCGAGATGCTTACATGGTAACTCTTGCACCCGAGCTGTTTATGAGGGTTTCCTATGTCTACAATGGCTACGATTTAGAGAGGCTCATTCCCATCATTATAGCACCAGTGGGTTTCTCGTGCAAATATCGCTATTACGTCTCCCCTCCTCACTCACCTCACCTTTTGACTTGAGTCCTCTTCTTCTTCTTCTTCTTCCTCATGTGGGCTCTTTGATCTATGCCCTGAGCACCCTCATAACGAAGAATGATCTTTGAAAGTATCTAGAAACCTCAGGAAAACAATACTCTGTTTTCCCTCACCTACACAAATATATCTATGTTATGTAGAAGCAATTATAAAATGATTTGTTTTGTAACTATGTGAAATACACAAACATGCATTCACCTACCTTAGGCAAGGTAAACCAACTCAGGAGCACTGAGATATTGTGGAATTGAGATGGCGTTGCTTCCAATCGTCTTTCTGTAGAAGGAAATGGTTGCACACTCTAATTCCTCATTGTCTTCTGCGGTGGGCAACTCGAAGGTTCCACCTTTTTCACGGGTAGTGTCGCATGCCCCAATTTTGCAAAAGAAATAATATTATCATATTTGATTTTATTTCAAGACAATATGTTAAATTTTCTGCTAAGTTGTAATTGATGACTTAGCAGAGTCAAGGATGTTGAATGTAATTCTGAATATTTTTAATTATAAATAAATAAAAGTGGAGACAACAGCTTGGGAGAGCTGTTAAAAGAGTGTTTACTGGTCAAATTGGTGGAGGAGACTAGGTGGAGAGCAAATAGACAAGTGGCAGCATCCTCAAACACTTCCAATTGTTGCAGGTGGCAACCTCCCTACATTTGGGGTCATGATCCCCCAAGAAAGTGGGATCAAAGCATGTGGCTCAATTAATGACAACTGACCCAAAAGAGCTAGAAAATCTTGATAAAAATGCCCATTGAAGAGAGCTGAGGTTGCTCATTCCAGGAAAGTGTTCATTCAAGTGAATGTACTTCAGAGGATTTCATTGGGAAGGGAATTTGTGGAAGGTGTCTGAGGGGTTAACTGCAAAAGTGATCTAGTGCAGCTTTTCAGCTGAAGGATCTTACTGCTGAGTGCAGAGTGAATACTGAGTCAGTGGACTAGTATATTGTTGCTTGCTCCACCAGTTCTCAGCCAAGGAGACTAGGAACAGGCTCGGGGGTCCTAAGGAGACGCTATTTGAGTGCTCTCCAGGAGTTGGTAGGGAGAAATGGCCTCCCAACGCTGTTGTTGTCTAGCTTAAACAGGTTCTATAGTCTTTTATTTTACTGTGTTAAATGTTTATATGTGAGACTGACTGACTAATGAATGTTAAATGTTTAGTGGTGAACTGGTAGAGATTGTAATATTTTAGTTATTTGAAATATTGAATATGTAATTGATGAAAAATAATCCCATCCTGTGTTTTTCCACGTCTAGAATGGACCAGACTGTACTCCAGCACAAGCAGTATATTTTAAAATAGATGAAGGATATGATAGAAATCTGAAATGAATAAAGCTATTATGTATTTCATAATATTAGAATAATCTATTTCTGTATGTGGTTTGTTATCAGAAGAGAATATTAACCTGTCTAGTTAAGTTTATTGTTTAACCAGACTGTTGTGATAAGAATGCTAGCAAAGAAATAACCATAATACATTACAGGTAGCAGGTTTATTTTATTAGCAAGTTAATCCAGTAGATAAATTATTATTCGTACTGAGTACTTTATTTTGTAATTTTACCTTTAATCTGTAACGGAGGCAGTAAAAATAATTCAAATAAAAACCACTCTATTGTAATCTTCTAAGTAAAGATTTATAAACCAAAATCTCTTAGTTTATATACTAACGATAATAATTGGCTATGTTTACAAATATTCTAAACTTCAAGTATGGTTTTAAATCATGTACCTTTTATAAAAGCACTTAACAAACCCTATTTACATTGTATTAAATATAACAACTATAAATTATGATAATAAACAACCTTAATGATAAATGGTTATTTCAACAAGAAATTGTTCCTTAAAGTTTTACAATTAGAATGTACATGTAAAAGAGTGATTATTTTATTTCCTTGTATTTTTAAAAAGAAAAATATATAAGCTTTTAGAAATAATATCACAGAATAAACTGAACTAATGTAGACTGGTTACAGTCTTTATAAATAAAATGTATGTACAGATACAAATTTAGGAAAGTATAGTATAGATAGATAACAATATCGATTTAAACAATAATTGTTTACAGATAAAGAACCCACTTAAACAAATGAAGAGATTGCTTTCAGGAAACCCTAATTTAAAAATCCTTGAGCCATTTAATAGAAGCATCATGACTAAAAATAGTATTGAAATCCATTAACAGTAAACTAATACAATTAATAACAATAAAAATTATTCTGAATAAGGTAAAAACCCTAGCTCATTTGCGGAGCAGACAATTATCTGGTATTCTTTTACTATGCAAAACATTTACAGTCGTAACTTAGGGTAAGTAATTAACTTACTTTATAAAAAGCATTAAAAAGGGAAATTTATTTCATTTATACAGAGATACAAAATACCTAAGTTAAAGACAGACTGTCTTAAAGGACATGTTTCATTGCTTCCACAAGCCCGAAGGCTGAACTTAATCAAAACTTAACAGAGTACAAAAATCAGCTAAGAGCTGAGCACCCATATCGAATATGGAGTGTTTTATAAACAACTATCAACAAACTTAATATTACAACACTATAAGTTCTTTCTTAACACCGGAGGAGAGCATTACAAGTTACGACATTGAGCAGGAGTCACCCTGCTAAAAGAAAGGGTTAAGTAAAAACAAAACCTATTTAAATGAAGAACATCAACCCAAGACTGGGAACGCCATGGCCGTGACTTCTTCCAATGGCGAAGGTCTGAACAAGCAGAGAGAACCATATTTCAAAATTGGAGCTTACCATAGACCGAACGTTGAGCCTTTCGAGTAATGCTACAGTCAAGTGTGGAGGCAAGAAAACCCTGCAAAATAAAAACCAGAGTCTTATTAAAACAAAAGAAATTTATTAAACTGAATAAAAACAATACATTATTGCTAGTTTTTAATTTATGAGTTTACCTCAACTGGAAGTAAAAGTGATGGAGCCATGTAGAAATAGCAGCACCGCAACTAGTATTAAGAGGAGCCAAACCCTCATACTCGTCAAGGATAGAGACGATGAGACTTTTTGTTCTTTTCACACTGACAGCAATGGCGAAGGTAAGCCTGGACAACAACCATGAAGGATTCAAACAACCAAGAGGTGGGAACTATCACCAACACGCAAGCGTGAAAACAAAACTCCAAAAACCCTACAATGAAGGAGCTTAATAACAGTCACATTAAGCTCAACCTTTCACACAGTGACAGACCATGATAGAATGGTAGCAAAGGGAGCTACAAGCGGGCCGTAAAGCCAATTGCAAGGAGAATAGTAAACCCTGACAGAGTAAAAGGAACCACGATGGAATTGGGTAACAAGGACCGAGCTCAAGGGAAGAATGGCACGACAAACACAGACATTGGAGCCACTGATAGCTGAATTTCACTCACTTTCGCCATGGGAGTTTGTAGAGCAGCCCAAAGGGCCAACGCAAAAGTCAAAACAAGAATAAGCCAAGGGTTAGGGTTGATGATTATATATACGACCATGGCATGGCCAAGAGTTTTCCATGTGGCCACAATTATAAAATTCATGCAGTGGGTCGACTCTCCATAGTTCCCTACGACCAAATCATAATCAATTATTTACCAAATGATTTAATAAATTATGTAGGACTATAATGTATTCCTGGTGATCATATCTTAAAATATGTGCTTAAGACGTATAGTAGATAGCTCATCATTGGGATGGAGATGCAACGTTACATTAACATTGACTTAGCAAACGATTACAACCTTAGTCTCGTGACCCAAAAAATCCTTGCATAAAGTATTGGTAAACAATATTATAAGATTTTGCTAGTAAATATCGTGGGGAAATGTTAAAAGTTTATGTTAACAATTATCGTTGGAATATGCATAATATATATTTGTAATAACCCTTTTTAGAATGGTTATAACTCAAAACATATAAGCAATAACATTATTGCGATGTGAATGTATTATTAACTAATTTGTTATCAATAATAATATAGGCCAAGTATGAAATCGTTTATCATATAAATAGTCTAGTTAATTTGTGTAAGAAAACTATCTAGTAGTTATAGTTTCTCTTACAATGTGGGCATGCATTTTTTTTTACAACAACATTCAAGTTGAGAATATTGCATAGCATCGTCTTGAGTAGGTTCATAAACATTTTGCAAGTTCAACATTGTTAAAGACTTATATGTTTAATAACAAATAGTTTATGCGGGATTATAAGTCTTATGGAAACTATTAAAGCAAATGATGGCGAACTATGAAGTTGGCAAAGTGTAATATAAGAACGTTGCTATGAACTCTTTTACATAGTTCAAATCAATGAGTTGTTTCTCCTTACAACCTTAACTACATTGGTAAAATGGTTTTATGTTCATACCAAAATACTGGGGTTAACATAAGATAGAATATTGACTTTATAAGAAAAACACCAACCTTGGAAGTTGTTTGTAGACAGAACTTAATGCAAGAAATGTATTATAGAAATGCTAGGATATGCATATTTATAATAAAAGTTATCAACTGGATAAGATGAAATATTCAGAGCCAAAGAAAGTAGTTACTATCACTACGTACTCTAAAGGAAGAAACTTAATCATCTAAACTACGTCTACAAGAACAACTGAAGAAAACAATCTGTTTTTACCTCACGGAAGTTGTATGGATTACAGCACCTTATTTACTAAGCTTATTATTTTGCAAATAGAAATATTGCTCGATGCTTTATGAAATTAAAGACGTTACTCGATCATTCGTACCTGTAAACCTATAAGAACAAGTAATCCTTCTGCGTTAGCATAAATGCTAAGTAAGCCCCAGATTTTAATGTTAGATTCCACCTATTGTCATAAGTAAAACTCATCAGTAAACTAAAAGTAGAAATATTGCGCAAGTCAAACTTAATATTGTTTCAAGAAGGAAGATATTGAGTTAACATAATTGAGTTTGTGCAATACTAATCTATTAACTATTTCTTTTATTGCTAACCGTTAGCTGTTAGTAAACTGCAGTCTCAACATTTTATGTTATTTCAAAATTTTAAATTTTTGTGAAAATTTGGGGTTTTGACAGGTAGGAGTAAGAGAAGCAAAGGTAGAACGTTAGGTAGGCTGGATTGAGCTTCCCTGAACTTAAAGAGATTAGTGAAGTCAATGAAAAATATATATTTTGGGTTTACGAGTATAGGACGGTCGAAGGCCGAGACTCAGACTCTCAACTCTCCAATTCTATGCTTCAGTGTCTCCCTAATTTCTATTTCCTCTAGAATATTATGCAGAGCTAAGCTGTCGACTTGGTTGTCATGAATTTACAGGTATATATAGCATTTTACACTTGTGTAACATTTTATATGTGTATAAAAGTTAAATGTGTTTCTTGTTGGAGTTCCTTTTGGTTCTATAAATATAAGGGTTTAAAATTTCTCCATCCAAAATGTTGTTTGAAATTTGTAATGTATTATGCGATTGCGTTTCCACCAGACTAAGTCTCGAATACTCAATAGATGTAACCTTAAAAAAACCCAATATTTAAATGAAATCAGAACCAAAATAATGTATGCTTTTCATAGTCTAGGACCACAACTTAGTTTGGGCGAAGGAGCACAAAGAAAGAGCCTTGTATTTGAGTTCCAAATCTGTCAATGTTATTTATTTGCGGTGAATTGTAAACATTAGGTTGAAAGAAAGAAAAATATTTGAATATAAGTGTTTGAATTGTTCCAATTTCCTTAATGAAATCCAATAGTTGAAAGGATAAAATATTTAACAACCGACACTGTAAATGTTGTAGATTCTTACCCCTTCGTTTTCCTGTCATCCTTCTAATAATGGAAACAAGAAGTACAAATTGTCTACCAATATATCTAAAAAACGGAATCCCTCGACGGACGTTCATTAATGAGGTACTGGGAGTGCAATGACCTAGCAAAGAACATGATTTCAACATCCTCATTGTCATAAACCTCTGAAATGTGTGTTTATGATTCATCTTCCTTGTTGACTTTGGTAGAAACTAGACACCCAACTTGTAGTGATATTTGTTGGAGAATTTAAAGTTCTTCCTTATAGCGGACTAATAAATACTTAACCTTTTCGATAGGGCTGATGAACTCGATATAGATTGGAGGGACTATCCATAATCTACCTAAAATTGGGGATTTTGTTTGATCACTTTGAATTGGGGTATGAAATTCGATATACATTGGAGGGACTATCCATAATCCACCTAAAATTGGTGCCTTTGTTTGATCACTTTGATTTGAGCATGTGGGGAGGACATGATTCAATTCTAAAATTAACTGCTGAATTTAGTGTTAATAAAAAAGTTTCTCCATGAAAGCATTAGGTATTACATTCTGGGGTTCTTCTTTTAGGTAGGCCCAATCACACTTGACCAATAGAGCCACCATCAAGTTGAATCAATCCTTTGTTCAAAGGTCCTTCCAAATTCCAATGCCTTATTTTATCAATAACCTAACAACCTAGTATTTCACCGGCAGAGAGAATTGTCCCTTATCTAATTTCAATAAACTATATGCTCCAAGAACCAGGAGAGTACATGGTTTACCTCACTAATTCCATGTAAATGCTAAATCACTTGGGATTTATTCTTATTGTCATTTTTTTCCTATACACTATTTCTAATAAATAATAAAACTTTGTTTTACACTTACAATTTCAAATGAAAAGAATAATTTATTTTTACATGTCAACATTGAAGGGTTCAATTTCTCGCAACCCTTCAAAGTGAAATGGGACCCTGCCCTTCAAATTTGATCCCTGCCATGGTGGGTATGCAAAATCTGTTATATAAGAATTTTCATGCAACACTAATTCTATGGATTATGATTGCACGGTATGGAGTGGAGTGCAATGAGATCTATCTGCGTGTCAGTCATGTGAGTAAAGAAAGATGCAGAGCAAGTAGATGAAATTATTAATTTCCCTCTTCCATTTTATTTAAATTTATATGTCGGAATGTTTTTTTTAATGTATGAATTTTTGTATATCAATATGTTTATATGTTTTGAGTTAGCCTCGGGTGTTTTTCTCGATCACTCTCCACCTAGCGGCTCGCTCCTGCCATTTGGCCTCTGCACATGGCTTCAGTCTCCCTTTAGCCACGCAACGGGACACAATTAAATGTCTCACGAGACCACACCACTCTAGATGTGGGCACTCTCCTCGATCACTCTCCACCTAGTGGCTCACTCCCACCATCTTGATCCAGTATGTTGCTTCAGTCATCCTCCATCCATGCAGACGAGACGCCATTTAATGGCAGTCATTAGAAAGACATTGGTTTGACTGTTCTCCAGTGCGAGGTAAATGAACTGCAACTTGATGTGATGGAGGTCGTCCCCTGGCATTAACTTTGACAGTTGTATGCTGCAACTCCTGCATGTTTGCTTACATGTTGCTCGCTTCATCGATGCATGAAATGGTGTTCAATCCTAGCTCCTTCTTCATTCGCCACCCCCCCCCCTCGACGCTCTATGTGTGGCACTGCATTATTTTGTCTAGTGCTGTGGATTGTCTGGTTCTATGTGTTTGGGAGCTTCTCTTACTCACCATGACCCAACCGAGAGGTACCTCTCGTTGTGGCACTAGGCATGGAGCTGGCAAAGAAGCTAGGTCTCCAAGGAGAGGCAAGGCAGTTAACATTGGCTATGATAGCAAAGTCTCGACCCCTATTTGAGCGCTCATTGGCGACTAGGAATCTGATCAGGTGGCAGATTTTCTTGCTACTGGTAATTATGAAAACCAAATCAATTTCTACCGGTTGATTAAAAACATGCTCAGGAACCTGCTTGAAGAAGTGTTGGCAAATTGGGCCTTTGCAACTACCTCCATCATGGATATCAGGGCTCTTTTGGTGCATTTGGATGAAAAATTAGCAAGCCTCGATGCCATCCTAGCCGATGGCAAGTATTCTCTGAAGTGTTGCTCCAATTTGCATAGGCGCTCCGCTTTGGCAGAACCCACCACCGTTAGGAATGATTTGGATGGCCTGGTAACTGCTCACCATGGGGTCATCCTCTATGCCTCTAGCTCCATCAATTCCAGAGGAAACGTCAACAAGGGTTGTAGGGAGGGTCCATTTTGCCACAGCAAAAAAAGGATAAGTTCTAGCCATGACTCTTCTCATCGAATCAAGTGTTGAATTATGGATAAGATCTTGAGATCTTAAGTAACAATTGATTTGATGGTGAAGTAAGTGGCATACATGCTAAGGACCAAGTGGGTGTATTACCTAGAAAGAGAAATGGATTTTTGTAGTTATAAATTCCAAGGATCATTTCCAATTTTTTCCACATGTTATGTTTTACTTTTATGTCATGGGTGAGGTTGTGTTTCTTGGTGTAGTCAAGAATGTTAAAAAATTGCAGTTTTGGCTTTCAACTCATGATAGATGTCGAGTATTTAATTAACAATTTTCACATCAATTGTTTGATGAAATCTCTACATGCCAAGTGTTTGATAAAATACCTTCCCAACAAGTTTTTGCTAAAGCACTTAATGCTAAGTGATAGATGAATACCTCTCAACACATATTTGGTGAAATGGTAGTTATAAAGGATATATTTTAGATGGTGGTCAAGACTCTCATTGGGATTACTAAACCTTTGTGGACAAATTAAATCTATTCTATGGCAAATTTAAAACAACAATGGGATATTTTACAGATTTTACAAGGAGTTCATGTGGACCAACTACATTTCATTTTTTAAGGTAAATAACCAAATGACCAATCTTTGGTGTCGAACTGTAGTTTATGCAAAGTTCACCTTTTCCATTTCATGTTGTAATTAAGGGGAGGACCAATGGGACCCAAGGTATCTTCAACTTCAAAGTTGGTTTCGTTTAAGGATTTGCAAAAATTAAAATATCGTTGTCTACAATTGCTTTAACTCCTCATTTGACTGGTGCCTTGTTGATGTATTTGTAACTTCGGAATGTATTCATCTATGTATCTTATGTATTGTAACCCAATGTTTATTCCGGGATGTATCTATTATGTATTTGAGTCATGTTGTCATGCCCCAATGTTCTGCTCGAGAGGATCAATAATGTAAACAAGTCATGTCAAGTCATGGTGTGTAACCCTCCGATTGTCTAAGTGTGAAAGTCCCCGTAGTTCCGGGGCACTAGGGTTATTAGACTCTCCTAGTAGAGGTCGGCCCTGGTAGGGTTTTAGTCATGTCGAGATTAGTATAAATAGAGAATTGGAGTCTCTATTTATCACACAAGTCATACACACTCAAGTGTAGCGCATAGTTGAGGAAGGAAAAGACACTGGGGCTAGACAAGAAGAAGATTACTGTTGTTGGGAGATCACTTACTGTTTTGGGGCTTTTATTGTTTTGGCGTTGATTCTATATCTGAGGAAGTTGCAAGGTTTTCTCCTTTATGGTTTCCCTGAGGAAAAACACTGTGTTCATTGTCTCTTGTGTTTGATTAATGTACTTGTTATTCTCTCAGTTAAAGATCCTAATAATGCTAGCTTAATGTTGAAAAACTAACATGGTATCAGAGCTAACCTGAGAAAAAGACACTGTGCAGCTACGGGAACTAGGGCTTCCTAGTTTGTGGATCTTCCTCCACAAATTTTCAGCAAAAGTAAGGTGAAATAACTCTCCTCCTTAGGGCGCATCTTTCTATCGAAGCGGAATCCAATTTTGAGGTTTTTTTAGTTTTGGACCTGTCACTGCTATCGAAAATTAGGGCTTTTCACAAAAGAGAAATTTTTTAGTGAGCCCAGGCCTGAATTGATCTCCTCCCCAAAATCAAAGTTAGGTATAAATTTCAAGGCATTTGGGTGAACATAAACCTGGAAAAGAAAAACCCTAATTTGCTCCTGAACCAGCTCTGTAGGATTTCAGCTCAAGTCTCGGATCCGACATTTTGACCTGGTAAGATCTAATATCTCTTGTATTTCCAATTGAGATTCTCATTTTAAAGATGTCTCATCATACCAAGCTTAATGATAAGCTTGAGGGAGCTGATAACTTTTGAGCCTGGAAGTATAGGATCTCCCTGATCCTGGAAGAAAATGAATTAGACTCCTACATTCATGAGGAGGTTCCAGTTCTAGAGGGAGACGAGGCAAAGGCCTTACATACGAAGAAGATGGTTATGGAAAAGAGGATCATTGTTGATTCTATCAAGGATCACCTTATCCTACAGGTGTCCTCCCTCAAAACACCTAAAGCTATGTTTGATGCCCTAACCAAATTGTTTGAAGGGAAGAACATCAATCGAAAGATGACCCTGAGAAACCAACTAAAGAATGTGAAGATTCCAAATGTAGAAACAATCCAGTCTTACTTCACAAGGGTTTCTCAGATCAAGGAACAATTAGAAGCTGTAAATGAAGAAGTGGAGAATGCAAAGATTGTAATGACTACTTTGAATGGCCTTCCTAGGTCATGGGATTCTTTCATTCAAGGAATATGTGCTAGAAAGAAGTTAGTCAAATTCAGTAGACTATGGGAAGAATGTTCTCAAGAAGAAGCTCGAATAGCAGCTCGAGAAGAGAAGATGGGAAGTGAAGATCAAGCTCTCACGGTTCACTCCAAGAGAGGCAGAAGAAAAACTCATCACTTAAAAGGTAAGAATTCTCATCATAGAGACAACAATAGAAAGGACCCATCTAAACTAAGATGTTATACATGTGATGAGATAGGACACTTTGCAAAATATTGTCCTAAGAACAAGAACCACTCTCATAAGAAGAAGGGGAACAAAAGAAGACATCATGCTCATGCTGCAGAGGATGATGAACCATCCAAGAAGAAATCTAGATATGAAAGTGAAGATTCTTCAAGCGAGGATGAATATGTTTTGATCTCTGCTCTCACAGGTAACATTACTCATGGTAGTGATGATTGGCTTATAGAAAGTGGGGCTTCCAAACATGTGACGGGATTCAAAGAATCCTTTGTAAGACTGTCAGAACATGAATCACCTCACAAGGTGAAGCTAGGAGATGACTACCAATATCCAATAAAAGGTAGTGGGGAATATTCATATAAGCTAGACTCTGGTAAGTATCTAACAATGAAAGAAGTATTGTTTGTGCCAGGACTCAAGAAGAACCTTTTCTCCATATCAGCATTGGATGAAAAAGGAATGAGGGTTGCATTCATAGATGGTCAAGTCATCATGTGGCCAAGAGGTAAGACTATCAATGATGCAGTGGTGATTGGAGAACAAGAAGGAGGATTGTACAAATTGAAGGGACATCTATAAAAAGCCTTGGTCCATAACACAGTAGAGCCAAATGAGCTTTGGCATAGAAGGCTTGCACATATGCATTATAGAGCACTACCTATTGCAAGCAAAGCTATTGAAGGTCTTCCATTATTCCAAGCAAAACATGATGGAGTTTGCAAAGGATGTGCGAAAGGGAAGAATACAAAGAAGACATTTCCTAGTAGCAAAAGCAAAGCCAAAGGCATACTGGAAATCATCCACTCCGATGTATGTGGTCCTATGTCATCAAACTCACTAAGCAGGTATGCATACTATGTTTCTTTTATTGATGATTTTTCTAGAAAGACATGGGTTTACTTCATGAAGAATAAAGACGAAGTATTCAGTAAGTTCAACGAATTCAAAGCCTTGATCGAGAACCATACTGAAAAGAAGATCAAAACCATTCGATCAGATAATGGCAGAGAATTCACTTCGAATGAATTCAAAGAGCTATGCAAAGAATCAGGGATTAATAGGGAGTTGTCCACTCCTTATAATCCACAACAGAATGGGATTGCGGAACAGAAGAATAGAACCATCATGGAATCTGCAAGAACAATGCTTCATGATCAAGATCTTCCTATGCATCTTTGGGTTGAAGCTTCCAGAATAGCGGTGTATGTATAGAACTGAACTCCACATAGAGTACTCAAAAACAAGACTCCTGAAGAATTCTTCTCTGGCAAGAAACCAGAAGTTAGACATCTCAGAATATTCTACTGTCCTGTGTACATACACATTCCAAAAGAGAAGAGAACAAAATTAGATCCTTTAGGAAAGAAGGGCATATTTGTGGGATACTCTGAAAGCTCGAAGGCTTACAGAATCTATTTCCCAGGATACAAGAAGATTGACATTAGCAGGGATGTGAAATTTGATGAAGAGACAGCTTACAACAAATCCAGAAAGAGACCTGCTGAAGAACCTGAAGAAGCAGAAGCAGAAGCAGAAGTACCCAGAATTCATGACACAACCATGAACAAAGAAGATCAAGAGGAAGATCGAGATGTCGAGGAACCACAAAGACCTGTAGATCCACCTCTGGAGAAGAATCCTCATAAGAAGAAACCTGCTTGGGTATGTGAACTGATCCAAGGTGTAGAAAAATATGGGGCTCTAGAAGAGAATCACAGAGAAAGAAAGAGAACCAGATCCTGCTCCGGGTATGTAGCTTTACTATGTGATTTCATTGATAAAGAACCTTCCAGTTATGAAGAAGCAACAGAATGGAAAGAATGGAAGGATGCTATGATCGAAGAATATCAATCGATCATGAAGAATGATGTTTGGGATGTTGTCCCAAGACCAGAAGGGAAGTTAGTTGTAACTTCCAAATGGATCTACAAGATCAATCATGCTGCAGACGGTAGCATTGAAAAATATGAAGCAAGATTTGTAGCTCGATGTTTCTCTCAGAAAGAAGGAATAGACTATGAAGAAACCTTTGCACCTGTAGCCAGATACACTTCCATCAGATCAGTACTTTCTCTGGCTGCAGTGATGAAATGGAAGATACACCAAATGGATGTCAAGACTACTTTCTTGAATGGTGTAGTGAAAGAGGAAGTGTATGTAGAACAACCACTCAGTTTTGAGACACATAACAGAGAGTCTCATGTATGCAGATTGAAGAAAGCCCTGTATGGTTTGAAACAAACACCCAGGACCTGGTATGGCAGAATTGATAGCTTTCTATCAAGTTTGGGCTTTACCAAGAGTAAAGCAGATTCCAACCTTTACTACAAGGTTGAAGATGGCAACCCAGTGATGCTTCTACTATATGTAGATGATCTATTTGTGACAGGTACAGATGGGTTGATTGCTGATACGAAGAGAAAGCTTGCTGCTGAGTTCGAAATGAAGGACTTGGGGATGATGCATTACTTTCTAGGAATGGAGGTATGGTAGAGTACACATGGAATCTTCCTTGGACAAGGGAAGTATGCAGTAGAGATCCTGAAGAGGTTTGGGATGATGGACTGTAAGGCTATGACCACACCTATGGCATCGAACCTGAAGCTATTGAGTGATGCTTCATCAGAGTCGGTCGATGCTATGATGTATCATCAAATGATTGGGTCATTGATGTACCTGACGAACATGAGACCAGACATTTGCTTTGCTGTGAACACCTTGAGCTATTTCTTGACAGCTCCAAGATGTGTTCACTTGATTGCTGCAAAGCATATTCTGAGGTACCTGAAGAGCACAGTTGATTATGGGCTCAAGTACGATGCGAATAAAAAGATTAACCTTGAAGGTTATGTTGATTCAAATTGGGTAGGCAGTGCCATTGACAGGAAGAGTACTTCGGGATGTTGCTTTAATATGGGATCAGGTGTGATCTCTTGGTTTAGCAAGAAGCAATCCTATGTGGCACTGAGTATAGCTGAAGCAGAGTATGTCGCAACTTGTTTAGCTAGTTGTGAGGCAGTATGGCTGCGAAAGCTACTGTATGATATATTTGATCTCCAATTGGATGCTACTTGTTTGCATTGTGACAACCAGAGTTGCGTGAAGTTGTCAAAGAATCCAGTGTTCCATGACAAGTCGAAGCATATTGAGATCAAGTATCACTATATCAAGGATATGGTGCAGAGGGGAGCAGTGAACCTCTAGTATGTGGCGATGGAGGAACAGATAGCTGATGTATTGAAAAAGCCATTGGCTAGGCTGAAGTTCGAGTACTTCAGGGAGAAGCTTGGTGTTCTCCAGATCAAGGTTTCCTCCAAGAGAAAGCGATGAGACCCATAGCCATTCTGACATGGTGAGAGGATTGGTTCCTTCCATGGTCAGATGTAAGGGCTGAGCCATTTTGTCATGGTGATAGCGTTGCTCCCTTCCATGATAGATATGAGTGCTGGCCATTCTGTCGAGTAGGACAGATGTAAGGGAAATTGCCATTCTTTGAATGGAGTTGCCTGGTGAGGTACCAGGAACACTCAGTCTAGGACTGAGTAGCCATTCTGATGTGATAGAGGGATGTGTTCCCACTTGATCAGATGTAAGGGCTGAACCATTCTGTCATGGCTAAAGGATTAAGTTCCTTCCATGTCATATGTGAGTGTTGGCCATTCTGACGAGCAGGTCGGATGTAAGGGCAACTGCATTTCTCTAGGAGAATGGAGGCACCTGGTCAGTTACCAGGTAGCTCAATCGAGGAGGAGTAGGGGCCATTCTGATATGACTGTAGGATTGGTTCCTACAAGATCAGATGTGAGTGCAAGCCCTTCCATCACTGTGAGCAGGATGTGTTCCCACCTAGATGGATGTAAGTGCAGGGCCTTTTCATCACTATGAGCAGGATGTGTTCCCGCCTGGATGAATGTAAGTGTAGAAATATTTCATCATTGTGAGCAGGATGTGTTCCAGCCTAGATGAGAGTCTTTCATCATTGTGAGTAGGATGTGTTCTAGCCTGGATCAAAGTGGGAAAATCTTCCATGATTGTGAGTAGGATGTGTTCCATCCTGGATGGAAGTACAGAACTCTTCCATCATTATGAGTAGGATGTGTTCCAGCCTGGATGGATGTGAGTACTGTGCCTTTCTGACGAGTAGGTCAAATGTAAATACTGAAGCCCTTTCATATATGATAGTGATGTCCTATCATGCTGGTGAATGTGAGTGCTGGGCCTTTCTGATGTGATTATAGGATTGTTTCCTATATGATCAGATGTGAGTGTTGGGCGTACCTTTCTGACGAGTAGGTCAAATGTAAGTGCTGGGAGAAGAACTACATGATGGCTACGCCTACAACCAGCATGAAAAAGGGCTGGCTCTGTAGAACTTCCTATGACAAGAAGAATCATGAGATAGCACCAGTGATGATCAAGATCGAGTGATGATCGAGATCCAGTGATGATAGCTAGTGATGATCCAGATCGAGTGATGATCGAGATCCAGTGATGATAGCCAGTGATGATCGAGATCCAGTGATGATAGCCATTAATGATCCAGATCGAGTGATGATCGAGATCTAGTGATGATCCAGATCGAGTGATGATCAAGATCCAGTGATGATAGCCAGTGATGATCCAAATCGAGTGATGATCGAGATCCAGTGATGATAGCCAATGATGATCCAGATCGAGTGATGATCGATATCCAGTGATGATAGCCGGTGATGATCTAGATCCAGTGATGATAGCCAGTGATGATCCAGATCGAGTGATGATCGAGATCCAATGATGATAGCAAGTGATGATCCAGATCGAGCGATGATCCAAATCCAGTGATGATGTCCCATGATGATCCAGATTGAGAGATGATCTAGATTCAAAGAATGAAAATGACTTGAAGATGAAGATGACTTGAAGACGAAGATGACTTGAAGACTCAGAAGAATTGAGATGTAGATGACTAGATGATCCAGTTGATACAGAGAAGAAGACCAGTGCTGAAAATTGTGTCGAAAGAATACCTTCCTAGTTAAGAGGGAGTGTTGATGTATTTGTAACTTCGGAATGTATTCATCTATGTATCTTATGTATTGTAACCTGATGTTTATTCCGGGATGTATCTATTATGTATTTGAGTCATGTTATCATGCCCCAATGTTCCGATCGGGAGGATCAATAATGTAAACAAGTCATGTCAAGTCATGGTGGGTAACCCTCTGATTGTCTAAGTGTTAAAGTCCCCGCAGTTTTGGGGCACTAGGGTTATTAGACTCTCCTAGTAGAGGTCGGCCCTGGTAAGGTTTTAGTCATGTCAGGATTAGTATAAATAGAGAATTGGAGTCTCTATTTATCACACAAGTCATACACACTCAAGTGTAGCGCATAGTTGCGGAAGGAAAAGACACTGGGGCTATACAAGAAGAAGATTACTGTTGTTGGGAGATCACTTACTGTTTTGGGGCTTTTACTATTTTGGGGCTGTGTTGCAGCTGCAACAATGTTTCCCAAAATTCCAAAAAAAATTCGGGACCCTCCTTGCTTAGATTAGTTAGATTTTCTTCTTTTATTTGGTTTAATGATTTTTCAGAAAGACTTTTCTAATGCTTGGATTGATCTACCACTCATTTTGATTCTTCCTATAACGCTTTAAAAAAAACAATCCGTTGTTTGATTAAACTTTACTGTTTCTTTTAAATTCGTTTCAGCATGCTTGAATCGGAAGTTTATTTGGTTGGTGCTCCCGCCGTTGTGGAGAAATAACTAGTCTCAACTTCGACTTTCTTTCTAATACGTTGGTTTTCACATCGGCTGCTTTTTGGTTTTGCATCGGAGCTTTTATTACTTCATCCTCCGCAGTTGTGGATGGAAAATTGCTAACTCTCCCGAGTACTGTTTTGGCTTTCGACTCCTGCTTTGATATTTTCATCGATCCCGTAAGTCTTGGGCTTCTGCAGTTGCGGCTGCGGAAAGCTTTATCATTCCCGGTTGTCCAGTCGTTTTAAAACCCTGACATTGCAGACGATGATATCCTTTACAGTTCCGCCATTGCGGATGAAATAAGTGCTAACCTTGCTGACGTGTTAGTCGTTTTTTTTTTTTTATTCAGACTTTACCCATTATGGATTTATTTATCCTTCACGGCTCCGTTGTTGCGGCTCCTATTTCCACTATTGTCCCGACGAATAGTCTTCCGAGGTTCCGCTGCATATGTCTACGTGGATGGTTTAGTGGTTTGGTCATCCGGCATTGCGGAAGGTATGACACTTTCGTCCCCCGATCCATAGTGTTCCACCATCCGATACTTTTCCCCACCGCGTATGTTGACCATATATATATATGGGGATGGGGTTGTTTGGATTATTTTATTTTCTATTATTCGATTTGGACTGTTGCTCGCTGTCGCTCTCGTGCGTTGTCGTGCTCTCGAGCTCGGTCGGACCCCGTTGTCGGTACCCGCGTCTAGGTGGCTCAATTGTGGGAGATTAACTGCCTTTCTTCCTATCGATCACATTGCATTGCCAAGTAGGCTCGTATTTGCCTTTCCCTGTTCCGTTTGAGCGTTTGGGTTTTTCCCACGGTTAGGTTTTGGTTGCGGTCGTTTTTTTTTACCCCGTTAGCTACATGCATATATAGTAGGGGGGAGGTCGTATCAAGATTGTTAGTGCAGTTGTTTTGACCCACAGAGGAGTATTTTGCCCGCAGCCTTTTGTATGTGACCCTGCGCTTAATGAATGAGGGCTTAGTGTAGACGGTCATTTCGCCGTCTGCACCAAGCTGCCCTGTGTGATGATATTTGGTGGGGGAAGGTTTTCTTGGCCTTCCTATAGCATCTGGAATGGTTTCCCCCTTTTTTGTGGTTTTCATACTACCCACATTCCTAAAATAGCAGCCATTTTGTCACGCCCGTTCTACGCACCGTCAGTTTTGAACCCAAGCTGGTGGAGGGGATATTGCACTGCATACAGTTTTGTTGACCATAGACTACATGGGTAGTTTTGATAGAGCTAACGCCGTTGAAAAAGCTTGCATGGTTTTCCCCTTGTCCTTCCTGCGTAGCGCGATGACCATGGCACCCGCAGTGAGCCGAAGTTTGTTTCATGTTAATGTAGATTTATTTCCGCCTCAAATTTTGTTGATAGAAATTGTTTTGGTATTGAGAAGCAGTGTTAGCTTGCATATATGTGCTTCACTTGATTGATTGCCATCATGTTAAACATAGGCAAAGTAAATAAACATTACACATTGTGTCTCAATATTTGCAACTTAGGCGGAAAAGTCTTGATGATGATAAATTATATGTATAACAGGAAGACTCTGAGTTCACAATGTCAAAGAGGCAAAAGAAGAAGGCCCCTATGGTCGAGGAAGAACCCGAAGTGGAGGTCATTACAAAAACTGAATACAAATATGAGGACACCAAGTGTATATCTGGTGTGGAACCTGAGTATCAATGGGGAGAGATTTACATGTTGATCACGTGCAAAGAAGTCCCTGATATGGGCGTGGAAGAAGAGGGCATATATTCCAACATTGAGAGATCTTCGCTGATGAAGATCGCTACAAGGCCAGAGCTATTCCCATGCTCTGAAGTAATTGGTTGGATTCTGCCCCGGGCGGATGTGACCACAATGATCCTAGGGAATGTTGAAAAACAGGGCTATGCTACTTATAGCCCCGGATATGTAGCTCTGGCCTATCACCTGCCTGAAGCCTAAGTATTTGTGTCTGATGACTGGTTGAACAACATCAGAATGGACCTTGTGGAGACCCTTAAAAGAATGTTGTTGACTGGAAAGCATTTCAGAACCAGGGCTACAAGAGAGTGTGACACAGCCAGCTTAAGGGCCACATACAGATTTATCGCCTTAATGCTTAATAGAATCTTTGGAAGAGCACATGGGAAAGTCTTCAAACTGGAATGGATACCCATCATTTTTTATGCTGCAACCCAGGGGACCATTTTCAACTAGGCCAACGTTGTATCAAACAATCTCTCTGCCTGCTTGGCCTCATCCTTGGGTGGAGTAGCCGAAAAAAGGTCTGAATTCTATATGAGTTCCAGATTGGTCGATTGTATATTGTGCAATCAGCATTTACCCGGCCTGAGGTGCATCTGGGACAGGGAAAGAATGCCTGTCTATTCTGCCTATAAACCACTGTGGGCACACAAGTATCACAGCCATTACCAAGAAGTCTGTGAACACTTCATCATGCCCTTATATACACTCATTTTTCTAAAGGAGTGTGATTGCATGTCAAAAGAGGCCTTGCAGGTTATGGAGGAGTATGTTGATTATTATTTGACCGAAGATGGCCTATACTTCAGGATGTTTGGAGGTTCAAGAGCTCCTTCCCTGCTGCCCAAATACACCACTGATTACATCATC
Organism: Pseudotsuga menziesii; assembly: GCA_001517045.1. Classification (NCBI taxonomy): domain Eukaryota; kingdom Viridiplantae; phylum Streptophyta; class Pinopsida; order Pinales; family Pinaceae; genus Pseudotsuga; species Pseudotsuga menziesii. Next base: position 222,195 of record LPNX010287258.1, read on the forward strand.
CACAAGGAGGTAGTTAGGCAAGTCTTCTTGGATGGTGTTAAGTCAGGAACTTGTTTCTTCAACTTTTATGTTTGATTGGAATTTTATTCCAAGTTTACTCATTTGCTTAAATTTCATTTTGCTGCTTCTTTTAGAAAAAATTTGGTTTTTAAGTGAAAATTTGAACTTTGCCTTTAGATTTTTACTTTAGTTTTTATCCTTTAGTTTTTGAAGGGTTTAAAGGTCATTATGTTGATTAAAGATGTCACAAATATATTCCAAGAGCATAGTTTAACACCTAAACTGCATTCAAAGTGGAAAAAACAGTTAAAATAGCCCCAAAAGTGATTTAAAATTATTCTTGTAGCACAAGTGCCAAAAATTAACACAGGGGCGCTACAAGAATATCGTGCATGTTAAATTCCCCGAATTTTGAGCTGATTTTTTTTCATGATTTCAAATCTTAAGTGACTAATCACGTGATTTAAGGATTTTTGCTATGTGTGGATTCAGTAGTCATCATGAAAACAGGTGGTTTCATGTCGTGGAAGAGATCATGGTTATCATCAGCTAGAACGCAGCCCATCATGATAGATAGAGGCAGAGATTGAGTTCAATGTGAGGGTAGTTATTCCTTACATGCATTTCAAACTTGAAGGACTTAGTGGAGCAACGACACCTACCAAAAAAGCTGGAGATTGCTGTTATGGAGCAGAGTAGGGGTTTTCACGGTTACACAGGAAAATAGGGCTTTCCCGTCTTGCCACTCGGAGGTAAATTGAACATTTGAAGACATCTGTATACTTCAATTTGACAATAAGAAAACACAAGGAGTGGTTTAAAGCTTCTGCAGCTCGACAGAAAGCAGGTATTCCGCGATAGCCTCTTAATAGTTGTTGAATTGGGGCTTTCTCGGTAAAGTCTATTCTATTAAAATTGGTTAAGTGAAATGTTAATGTATGCCTTTAAATGAGATTCCTACCAAAACGATACATGTTTAAGACATCCTGAGATGCTGTGGTGAGTGAAAGGTTGAAAAGTAGCATTATATTGAACCATTCCCTTGCCGAAGCTTGAAAAGATGATAGGGGGAAGAACTGTGCATTTTATGCTGTCTAAACTTCACAAATAGGTCTGCTACCTGTACACAATGCAACGAAGGAGTTGAATGTCTAAGATTACATGAAGACCTAATTTCATTTTGGTGCTAAAACTACTAGGAGCAGAATGTGAATAGGTTTAAGATTGTTTTGGTTTTATATATCTTCTCATCCAATAGATAAAACAGTTTTCAGTTGGTGTAAAGAGCTAGTAGCTGAGATAATTTATGCAAAGTTTTTTTGTACAGAGATTGCTCATAGGTGATACTAGAAGGAGTTAAGGGTTAATTTTGGTACTGAATCTCAATACACAGTTGTTATTATATATGTTGGAGATGGTCAGCTATCTAAATAAACAGACTAAATGATAGCTAAATGTCCCCCCACAGTTTAGTGAAGAGTATTGAGCACTCTGTGACCTAAAATCATTTGATCCTATGGTGAAACCTATCCTGCATTAGAAGATAAAAGGAAACAGTCAAGGGAGACTGAGGAAAGCCGGTTATTGAGACCTAAAAGGCTTAAGAAGGAAAAAGCAGCTGCTAGGTCATTGACAGAACCCTAGAAGCACATAGAGTTTCATCCATTGAAAGCAGCCCAGGTGAGTTCAAATGGGAAAAAGTGGTAAAATAAATAGGGCCTAGCCCACTGATGTAAGCTGGATTGAGAAATTCATAGGCTGTGTAGAACTTTTCTAGAAAGCTGGGTGGCTGAATTTTTTCAAAAGAATAGATGGTTATAATACTGAAGTTTCCTGTAAATTTGCACAATGCTACAATCAGGATATGGTAGTTTTTGACACTCTAAAGTTTAGGTTGACAGTGGATCTAGTTGCAGAAGCTACAGGAATAAAAAAATGAAGGTGAAACGTGGTTTAAGAAATTGCCTTTTAATTTTGATGCTCAAAGGTATCTGTTACCTAATATCACCCCAGACTGGAGTAAAGGCATACTGATCCAAAATTTCAGAAGTGAGTGGGTGGAGCCCATCAGAATCTTGCAAAGCTATATCACATGTGAAGGCAGATATGCCTATGTTTTCAAGTACCATTTTAGGTTTTTACAGCATATGATTGGTATATCTAAAATGAGCCTTCATTTCTTCTTATTCAAAAGTTTGCAGAAGATGTCCAGTAGAGTCAAGGGGCATCAAGATCATACTGCCATGGACTAATTAAATTGATCATTAGTACTATCTTGTAGAGTGAAGGAAAAACTTGGGATTTCTTCCTCTTCTGGTCTAGTTTTCAAGTTAGACAAGAGGATCAGCAAACCAAAAAGTAGGCAGACAAAGGGAAAGTCCTAGTGAGGAAACTAGGTCAGAAGGTTAAGACTAAAGACAAAAAAGAGGTTAAGCTTGAAGAAGCACCAGAGCTTTTGAAGGATGATAATGAACCTCAAATGTCTTCAACTGACATTAAAGGTAAATATTCACTGTTTACTGAAAAGAAAGAGCAGCCTATGCAACACTTGACACCAGCAGAAGTTTTCAATGAAGTTAAAACTACTGTCACAGAAAAAGTTACTATACAGGAAGAGGAGATTCAGACCCAGCAAAGGAGTCCTATCACTATCCTATCAAAGGATGAGGGTTATTTGTTAGAGGAGGATCAATCCATTGCTAAATTTGAAGCTAGGGCTGATTCATGCAAAGAATTTTTCACTTTGGAAAACAAGACAGTCGGACCTAGGAGAAAGAAGAATAGGGTTGAGGTCATGGAATTTTCTACAGTCAAACACCAAGGTAGAAGCTTGAAAATGATGGGAGAATGAGCTCTAGCTTGGAGGCCTAAAACCAGGCAAAGGAATAGGTTAAGGTTGAATATGAAGAAAATGATTGACCTAAGCTTGAATACCAAAGAGGTGACTATTCTGGATGATGACTCTGCTGATGAAAAGATAAAGGTTGAAAAGGTTAGCAGTAAAAGAAGGAAAGAAATAGTTGCAAAAACTTCATCTTTTCATCCTGCAAAAGCAAAAAAGTCATTACAGTCAGTAGAAGATTCAAGCCACATAAAAACTAAATTGTCTACAGTATTTTTTGAATTGAGAGCTGAACTATTGAAACAACAGCAGAAAAAAGAAACTGAAATTTCTCATGATGAAGACCAGCAATTGAAAGATGAAGCTATACCTAAGGAAGCAGACACTCAGGAAAACCCTAATATTCCTGATATTGCTACAGATTTGCTACAAGAAGATGAAGATATTTTCAGGAAGCTTAATATACCATGGATGCCTAGTGATATGCAAGATGCCTCATCAGAGAGGCCATTTGATTCAGAAAGGGAGAACCTGCAGAAAACTATTAAGCAATACAGACATCAGATGGACTACATGCAGGAGGTGAACGATGGGTTGATCTTGGCAAATAGAAGACTTAGAGAAGATTTGCAAGATGTTAATGAACATTTTCAGGAACTGACAGCAGTGTCCAAGGAAGCCTTGAAGAGGAAAAGAACCACTGATTTGCACTGTGTAGAGTTGAAGTTGACTGTGGAAAACCTACAGAAGCAAAATGAAGAGCTCACAAGAAGACTAGAAGGCATGGAAGATGAGCAAAAGAGAGACAAGAAGAAGGCTCAAGCTCTAGATGGAATAGCATTGCTAGCTGAGGCTGCAAAGGACCTTTGAATTTGTCAATTAATCAGTTATGTCTTTTTTGAGAAATACTTTAATTAGATAGTTGTTAGTTATGTTTTTTTTTGAAAAAACATTTTATGATTGTAAATGTAATTTTACTTTATCCCATCGAGTTGGTTGAGGGCAGTTAGGGTTTTGACCCCTAACTGATTTTGTAAAAAGCAATATTTAGAGAGATTAGAAGGTCAGAAGCAGGGTTCAATTTTTGGAGGACTTCAGGAGGTCTTTTGGACTTATTTGTGAGCTAAGTATCATAACTCTTATATGTATTTGATGATAGACTATGAAATATATGACACTGTTTACCCTTCAGTACATGTTTTGGCTTCATCTTTGACTTGTTTAGTTGCTTAACTGATAAATTCATTGTTGGTTTATGTTTGTATGCTGGTGATGCTTATCTTTTATGAATGAACTTCAATATTGTGTTCGGTTGGATCTTGTTGATTATATTATGCATCTTTGTCTTTACTTGCTTATGATTCGGTTCTTGTTTAGCTCATGAGTGTATTCCCTGTTGGTCACCAAATTTACAACCAAGAAAACATTCCAGAAACCCTAAAAACTTAGTTTACTTTATTGAGTTTTATTTGAGATTGTGTTGGCTTGTTTCTTTTAGCCTTGGAAACAATTTCTGGCACAAACATCTTTGGCGTCGTTGCCGGGGACGAAGTTGAAGACATATTTTCCCTGGGATACTTATCATTTTTACTGGTTTTAAGAGGTGGACTTAAACCGGCACTTTTTAAGGCTATTTTTCACTAAAATTGTCACAGTGGCTTCTAGAGGAGTGGGAACTAGGAATAGACCTACTTAACCATTGCAGTTGGGTGTGACAGACCCTGAACAAATATTGAGGATAGCTAGAAAGATAAGAATATCTCAGTCATTACCCTCCTTAGCTGATCCTGAGCAGTTAAATGATTCATTAGCTTCATCTGTGTCAAGAAAAGAAAAAGAAACTTCACCTTGGATAAAACCAACCATTCCTGATAGTAGTTTCCAAATTTTTACCAATCCTTAAGCCTTCAAGAAAGCCAAAACTGCTTCTCCTAGTAAGATACCTCTTTTTCAGTTGAAACTAGGTAAAACCCCTTTTCAGCCAGGTTTCAGTCAAACTTCTTCATCACCTAAGTCAGTCAGTCCAAAAATGGAAGCCCAAAATCCACCTATAGACATGATGGACTGGATGGTTGCAGCCAGATATACACCATTGGTCTTGCCTCAGCCTTTAAATGCACTGCCTGGGGGTGACTATCAGAAATATCTTCCTAGGTTCAATGGACAGGGGGAAACCACTGCTGAGGAACATTGGGAAGCTTTCCTCAGTTATGCTGACAATCAAAACATTGAGGCTAAGGATGTATGGATGAGAATGTTTGTTCAGAGCCTTGATGGAGATGTGAGGAAGTGGTTCAGAGAGTTACCTGCTAACTCCATCACTATTATTGAAGAACTCCATGATCTCTTCATGAGACAATGGGGTGATACCAAAGACCACACCTACTATATAACTGAATTTGGAGCTCTTAGGAGGAAAAAAGATGAAACAATTGCAGATTTTTCAAAGAGGTTCAACAAGATGTACAGTAGAATTCTTGCAGAAATCAAGCCTACTGAAACATCAGCTAAACTGACATATGAAAATGCTTTTGATCATGAGTTCTCTTTGTTACTGAGAGAGAGGAGGCCTATCTCTCTACTGAACATGCAGGATGCATCACTGGAGGTAGAATCTAACATACTCGCTTCAAATAGACTAAAGAAAGAAACAGCTCAGCAATTGTATGACAGAAAAGGAAAGAAGGAGGCAGCTTCAGGAAGTTCTGCTCCACATTCTGCTGAGGGGAAGATTGATGAAATGACTAAATTGGTGAAGATTCTGACTGCAAAACTGAACAAATTAAAGCTTGAGAAAAATTCCAGCAAGCCTACTCCAGAAGGTGAACGAAATCCAAATAATCAGAATCAGTTCAGAAGGCAATTTGCTCCCCGTTTTATGCCTAGAGAACGAAGGAACAATGATATCCAGCGAGAAAGGAGAGAAAATGAGGATCAAAGAGTACCACCACCTCTTCAGAATAATGTAGCTGATGAAGAAGAAGTTGATGATGAGCTGTTTTTTGAAGAGACTGACCAAGATATGAATCATTTTGGAGAAGGATTGTCTAGGGGTTTTGTCACTGAGGAAGACTTTCTAAATGCAGAATACTATTATGCTCACATGTTTGAAAATGAAGCTAATTTGGGCTTGGAAAAGACTGTTGTAACTGCTGCTATTTGTCAAAATGAACTCAAGAAGACTATAAATCTGAGATCAGGTCCAAAGCAGGTGGTACAAGCCCCGAAGAAGAAAGCAACTGTTCCTGCTGCAACTGCCCCTGCTAAACAAGCATCTGACCCTGTCACAGAGAAAAGGCAAGTTGCAAAAAAACCAAAGAAGACTACAGAGGTTGAAGAGGTAAATAAGACTGTCCAGAATTTCAGTTTGGAGAATGAATTAGGAAAGTTAAATATTCTTGAACCTTTAACTGAATTAATAAAGAATCCTTCATATAAAGAAACAGTCCTGAAAGTGATGAATTCAGCAAGTAATCAGCCTATTTCAGACACAGTTAATTTGCAAGAAGGAAACCCTAGGATCTTCATTGGATCAGCCCTGGCTGAAAAGACTGAAAAATGAAGCAGGTGCTTCACCTCCTTTCTATATCACTTTGACAGTCCATGAATAGATGATACACAATTGTTTGTTAGATTCAGGAGCATCCCACAATTTGGTGCCAAAGGCTGTTATGGAAGCTTTGGGCCTAAGTATTACCAAACCTTACCATGACCTGTATGCCTTTGATTCCCGAGCAGTGAAGTGTTTAGGAGTAATAAAAGACATGGTTGTCAGCCTGGCTCAGTTTCCCATGAAAAGTGTGATAATGGATGTTGTGGTAGCTGACATTACACCAAAGTTTGGCTTACTTCTTTCCAGGTCATGGGCAAAGAAGGTTGGAGGGACCTTACAAATGGACCTCTCTTATGCTACCATTCCTGTGTTTGGAGGGGAAAATAGAAGGTTGTACAGAGAAATACAGTTTGCTTACATTGTGACGGATGATAAAAACCCAACCAACCATCCACTATATGCTATTGATAAAGACCTGGGAACTTGCATGCGGCATTTCAATGATGAAGACAATACTGCTGGATTGTTACAAGTTGAAAAAGAATGGCCAGTAAAATGCAACAAAGAAGAAGAGGATGAACTGTGGCAATTATATTTTGATGGTTCCTCTTGTAAGGAAGGTGCAGGTGCAAGGGTTCTTCTCATATCCCCTGGAGGTGAAACAGTAAAGCTCATGTATAAGTTGGAGTTTATTACTACCAACAACACTGCTAAGTATGAAGCTCTGCTACTGGGATTGAAAGCTGCTAAATATTTAGGCATTCAGCAGATTGCTGCATTTGGCGACTCCGAATTAGTTGTTCAGCAGGTGAAGAGCAACTATCAAGTGAAGTAGGGTTTGCTTAAATTCTATCGGAATGAGGTATGGGATATGCTTGAAAATTATTTTGTAGCATTTAATATTACTCATATTCCAAGAGATCATAATCAGACTGCAGATTCATTGGCTTTAGCTGCCACACACTTTAGAATCCCCAAGACCACCCAGTTGAGGTATCCCATTGAAGTGAGGTACAGACCATCTGTACCTGATAATTTCAAACAATGGAGGGTGTTCGAAGATGACATTGAGATTAAAAGGTTTCTTGAGCTTACTCATGAATTTTCAAATACCCTGATTGATCAAGAGGAAGATGAAGGGGATGAACAGTTGGATGAGATTGTTGAAGATGAGATAGCAGGACATAAAATTATTGAACTTAAAAGCAACTTTATCCCCAAGGGTTTAGTACCTATGGAAAGAATATTTACAAAAGATGATACACCTTCAAATCCTGTTGTTCAGTCTTCAGAAGAGAATGTAGTGGAGTGCAATATTGGTTCTGCAGAACATCCAAAAATGGTCAAAATTTCTAAATCACTGACAGCTAAACAAAGAAACAGGTATATCAAACTGTTAAAGGAGCATGTAGATGTTTTTGCATGGTCTTATGAGGAACTAAGAACTTATGATACGGGAATCATACAGCATAAGGTCTCGTTAAAGCCAAATGTTAAACCTTTTCGTCAGAAACTAAGGAGGATTAACCCAGCTTTGTTCCCTGTTATTGAAAAAGAAGTGAAGAAGCTGTTGGATGCAAAGATCATAGTGCCTCTCAAATATTCTTCATGGGTGGCTAATTTGGTTCCTGTCAGAAAAAAGAATGGAGAAATCAGGCTGTGTGTTGACTTCATAAATTTGAACAGGTCTTCGTTAAAAGATAACTATCCCCTCCCTAAGATTGAACAAATATTGCAGAGAGTGGTTGGGGCACAGAGGATCTCTATGGTAGATGGTTTCTCAAGGTACAATCAGATTGCAATGCATCCTGATGATAAGGAGAAGACAGCCTTCACAACCCCCTGGGGGACTTTTATGTACAACAAGATGCCTTTTGGTTTAATGAATGTTGGAGCTACCTTTCAGAGAGCTATGGACATTGCTTTTGTGGGAGAGAAGGACAAGTTTGTGGTTATTTATTTGGATGATATTACTGTTTTCTCACATTCTGATGACGAACATTTGAAGCATTTGAGGCAGACCTTCCTGAAATGCAGAAAGTTTGGCTTATCTCTAAATCCAAAGAAATCACACTTTGCTGTACAAGAGGGTAAGCTGCTTGGTCATTTGGTGTCTGTTGATGGCATAAGGATTGATCCTGAAAGAGTAAAGGCTATACTGAATATTAGTTTACCTAGAAGTAAAAAAGATGTCCAATCATTCATTGGCAAAATAAATTTTCTGTGGTGGTTTATACCCAACTTTGCTGAAACTATCAAACAGATCACAGCCATGTTGAAGAAGGATCAGGAAGTCAGATGGACCACTGAGGCAAAGGGTGCATTTGAGAAAATCAAAGTGGCTCTTACTGAAGCTCCTGTGTTAGTAATCCCAGATTTTACCAAAGAATTTCTTACATTCTCATTTGCATCAGAAGATACAATAGCAGTTGTCTTATTGCAGAAGAATAAAGAAGGATTGGAGCAGCCTATTGCATTCTTTAGTAAAACTCTCAGAGATTCTGAACTGAAGTACAGCATTTTAGAAAAGCGGGCTTATGCTTTGGTAAAGGCTTTAAAATTTTTCAGAATCTATGTTCTGCATTCTAAAGTGATTTCTTTTGTACCTAATGCTGCTGTAAAAGATGTGTTAACACAGCCTGATAGTGAGGGTAAAAGAGGCAGGTGGATTGCAAAGATCATGGAGTATGATGTAGAGATCAGACCTACCAAACTTGTCAAGGGACAAGGTTTAGCCAAGCTGCTGGCTGAATCAAATTGTCAAGCTCTGGGATTGCATGTCATGGCTGAAGAATTAGTTCCTAAAGAAGATCAAGCAATACTGGAAAAAGAGAAGATCATGGACTATTATTCATCATCAGCATGGTATGCAGACATTGTTTACTTTCTGTTGTTTTTGCAATGTCCTGAACATTTAGATAGGAAAGTTGCTAGATCCTTAAAGCTTAAAGCTACCAAGTATTGTCTAGTAGAAGAGCAGTTATTCTGGAAGGACCCAAGGGGTATCCTACTTAGATGTTTGGACAAATCAGAAATTGGAGGAGTAATTTCTGAATCTCATGAGGGTGCTTGTGGAGGGCACAAGTACTGGAAGACAACAGTATACAAAATTGTAAGAGCTGGTTATTATTGGCCCTCCTTGTTTGCAGATGTTTACCAGCAGGTAAGAGCCTGCATCCCTTGTCAGAAGTTTGCTGGTAAATAGAAATTGTTATCTTTGCCCCTAAAACCTATTGCAGTTAATGCTCCTTTCCAGCAATGGGGTCTAGATTTTATTGGAGAAATAAATCCAACTTCCTCAAGGCAGCACCATTGGATTCTAACTGCAACAGACTTCTTTACCAAATGGGTGGAAGCCATCCCTACTAGGAATGCCACAGACAAGGTAATCATGGAGTTCATTGAGGAAAATATCCTGAGTAGGTTTGGCTGTCCTCAGAAATTAATAACAGACAATGCAAAGGCTTTCAAATCCAAGGCAATGGAGGCCTTTTGTTAAAGGAATGGCATCTTACTGAAGCATTCAACTCCCTACTATCCTCAGGGCAATGGTTTGGCTGAATCCTCTAATAAGAAGATCATTCAAAGTATTAAGAAGTTGCTCAAGCATAACAAAAGATCATGGGATTCAATGTTGAAGTATGCATTATGGGCTGATAGGATCACAGTGAAACAAGCAATTGGAACTTCTCCCTTTCAGCTAGTTTATGGTACAGAGGCAGTTTTCCCTGTTCAATTGGGGATCCCAGTGATGAAGTTTCTCTAGAATTCTCAGGAGGAGCCCAATGATATGTAGAGAAGAATTTTTGAAATAATAGAGTTGCAACAGAGCAGGGAAAAGGTGGATGAAAAGGCACAGTTGTACAGATCCAAGATCAAAAGTAGTTTTGACAGAAACATCAAAAAAATACTTTCTCAGTTGGAGATATGGTTCTATGGTGGGATGCAAGGAAAGAGCAAAAGGGTAAGCATGGTAAGTTTGACAATCTCTGGTTTGGCCCTTTCCTAGTGTCTAAAGTTTTGGAGAATAATACTTTTATCCTGCAGTCTTTGGACGGTGAGGAGTTGTCCAGTCCTGTTAATGGGCAATTCCTCAAGCATTTTTACAGTCTATAAGGAGATTTTCACTTTTCATTGTACATACCGGTGTGAGTGAAGCATAATAAAGACTCTATAGCCGAGTGGAAGTTTTGCAGACAAGTAGGTAGGGTAGTAGACAGAAGGCATTGGTCTACAGGTTCTTGAAGCCTCACAGGGAGGACTTCATCCCGCAGCTGGAGCCAGATGTTAAGTCAGGAACTTGTTTCTTCAACTTTTATGTTTGATTGGCATTTTATTCCAAGTTTACTCATTTGCTTAAATTTCATTTTGCTGCTTCTTTTAGAAAATTTTTGGTTTTTAAGTGAAAATTTGAACTTTGCCTTTAGATTTTTACTTTATTTTTTATCCTTTAGTTTTTGAAGGGTTTAAAGGTCATTATGTTGATTAAAGATGTCACAAATATATTCCAAGAGCATAGTTTAACACCCAAACTGCATTCAAAGTAGAAAAACAGTTAAAATAGCGCCAAAAGTGATTTAAAATTATTCTTGTAGCGCAAGTGCCAAAAATTAACACAGGGCCGCTACAAGAATATCGCGCATGTTAAATTCTCCGAATTTTGAGCCGATTTTTTTGCATGATTTCAAATCTTAAGTGACTAATCGTGTGATTTAAGGATTTTTGCTACGTGTGGATTCAGTAGTCATCATGAAAATAGGTGGGTTCATGTTGTGGAAGAGATCATGGTTATAATCAGCTAGAACAAAGCCCATCATAACAGATAGAGGCAGAGGCTAAGTTCGATGTGAGGGTAGTTATTCCTTACATGCATTTCGAACTTGAAGAACTTAGTGGAGCGACGACACCTGCCAAAAAAGCTGGAGATTGTTGTTATGGATCAGAGTAGGGGTTTTCACGGTTACACAGGAAATTAGGGCTTTCCCGTCCTGCCACTTGGAGGTAAATTGAACATTTGAAGACATCTGTTTACTTCAATTTGACAATAAGAAAACACAAGGAGTGGTTTAAAGCTTCTGCAGCTCGACAGAAAACAGGTATTCCACGATAGCCTATTAATAGTTGCTAAATTGGGGCTTTCTCGGTCAAGTCTATTCTATTAAAATTGGTTAAGTGAAACGTTAATTTATGCCTTTAAATGAGATTCCTGACGAAAAGATAGTTGTTTAAGACATTCTGAGATGCTGTGGTGAGTGAAAGGTTGAAAAGTAGCATTATATTGAACCATTCCCTTGTTGAAGCTTGAAAAGATGACAGGGGGAAGAACTGTGCATTTTATGGTGTCTAAACTTCACAAATAGGTCTGCTACCTGTACACAATGCAACGAAGGAGTTGAATGTCTGAGATTACATGAAGACCTAATTTCATTTTGGTGCTAAAACTACTGGGAGCAGAATGTGAATAGGTTTAAGATTGTTTTGGTTTTATATATCTTCTCATCCAATAGATAAAACAGTTTTCAGTTGGTGTAAAGAGCTAGCAGCTGAGATCATTTATGCAAAGTTTTTTTGTACAGAGATTGCTCATAGGTGATACTAGAAGGAGTTAAGGGTTAATTTTGGTACTAAATCTCAATACATAGTTGTTATTATATATGTTGGAGATGGTCAGCTATCTGAATAAACAGACTGAATGATAGCTAAATGTCCCCCCACAGTTTAGTGAAGAGTATTGAGCACTTTTTGACCTAAAATCATTTGAGCCTATGGTGAAACCTATCCTGCATTAGAAGATAAAAGGAGATAGTCAAGGGACACTGAGGAAAGCTGGTTATTGAGACCTAAAAGGCTTAAGAAGGAAAAAGCAGCTGCTAGGTCATTGACAGAACCCTAGAAGCACACAGAGTTTCAGCCATTAAAAGCAGCCCAGGTGAGTTCAGATGGGCAAAAGTGGTAAAATAAATAGGGCCGAGACCACTGATGTGAGCTGGATTGAGAAATTCCCAGGCTGTGTAGAAATTTTCCAGAAAGATGGGTGGCTGGATTTTTTCAAAAGAATAGATGGTTATAATACTGAAGTTTCCTGTAAATTTGCACAATGCTACAATCAGGATATGGTGGTTTTTGACACTCTAAAGTTTAGGTTGACAGTGGATCTAGTTGCAGAAGCTACAGGAATAAAAAATGAAGGTGAAATGTGGTTTAAGAAATTGTCTTTTACTTTTGATGCTCAAAGGTATTTGTTACCTAATATCACCCCAGACTGGAGTAAAGGCATACTGATCCAAAATTTTAGAAGTGAGTGGGTGGAACCCATCAGAATCTTGCAAAGCTATATCACATGTGAAGGCAGATATGCCTATGTTTCAAGTACCATTTTAGGTTTTTACAGCATATGATTGGTATATCTAAAATGGGCCGTCCTTTCTTCTTATTCAAAAGTCTGCAGAAGATGTCCAGTAGAATCAAGGGGCATTAAGATCATACTTCCCAATCTATTTTCCACCATGGACTGATTAAATTGATCATTAGTACTATCTTGCAGAGTGAAGGAAAAACTTGGGATTTCTTCCCCTTCTGGTCTGGTTTTCAAGTTAAACAAGAGGATCATCAAACCAAAAAGCAAGCAGACAAAGGGAAAGTCCTAGTGAGGAAACTAGGTCAGAAGGTTAAGACTGAAGACAAAAAAGAGGTTAAGCTTGAAGAAGCACCAGATCCTTTGAAGGATGATAATGAACCTCAAATGTCTTTAGCTGACATTAAAGGTAAATATTCACTGTTTACTGAAAAGAAAGAGCAGCTTATGCAACACTTGACACCAGCAAAAGTTTTCAGTGAAGTTAAAACTGTTGTCATAGAAAAAGTTACTGTACAGGAAGAGGAGATTCAGACCCAGCAAAGGAGTTTTATCACTATCCTGTTAGAGGATGAGGGTTATTTGTTAGAGGAGGATCAATCCATTGCTAAAGTTGAAGCTAGGGCTGATTCATGCAAAGAATTTTCCACTTTGTAAAACAAGACAGTTAGACCTAGGAGAAAGAAGAATAGGGTTGAGGTCATGGAATTTTCTATAGTCAAACACCAAGGTAGAATCTTGAAAATGATGGAAGAATTAGCTCCAGCTTAGAGGCCTAAAACCAGGCAAAGGAATAGGTTAAGGTTGAATATGAAGAAAATGCTTGACCCAAGCTTGAATACCAAAGAGGTGACTGTTCTGGATGATGACTCTGCTGATGAAAAGATAAAGGTTGACAAGGTTAGCAGTAAAAGAAGGAAAGAAATAGTTGCAAAAACTTCATCTTTTCATCCTGCATAAGCAAAAAAGTCATTACAGTCAGTAGAAGATTCAAGCCACACAAAAACTAAATTGTCTGCAGTATTTTTTGAATTGAGAGCTGAACTATTGAAACAACAGCAGAAAAAAGAAACTGAAATTTCTCATGATGAAGACCAGCAATTGAAAGATGAAGCTATACCTAAGGAAGCAGACACTCAGGAAAACCCTAGTATTCCTGATATTGCTACAGATTTGCTACAAGAAGATGAAGATATTTTCAGGAAGCTTAATATACCATGGATGCCTAGTGATATGCAAGATGCCTCAACAGAGAGGCGATTTGATTTAGAAAGGGAGAACCTATAGAAAACTATTAAGCAATACAGACATCAGATGGACTACATGCAGGAGGTGAACGATGGGTTGATCTTGGAAAATAGAAGACTTAGAGCAGATTTGCAAGATGTTAATGAACATTTTCAGGAACTGACAGCAGTGTCCAAGGAAGCCTTGAAGAGGAAAAGAACCACTGATTTGCACTATGCAGAGTTGAAGTTGACTGTGGAAAACCTACAGAAGCAAAATGAAGAGATCACAAGAAGACTAGCAGGCATGGAAGATGAGAAAAAGAGAGCCACGAAGAAGGCTCAAGCTCTAGATGGAATAGCATTGCTAGCTGAGGCTGCAAAGGAAGGACCTTTGAATTTGTCAATTAATCAATTATGTCTTTTTTGAGAAACACTTTAATTAGATAGTTGTTAGTTATGTTTTTTTTTGAAAAAACATTTTATTATTGTAAATGTAATTTTACTTTATCCCATCGAGTTGGTTGAGGGCAGTTAGGGTTTTGACCCCTAACTAATTTTGTAAAAAGCAGTATTTAGAGAGATTAGAAGGTCAGAAGCAGGGTTCAATTTTTGGAGGACTTCAGGAGGTCTTTTGGACTTATTTGTGAGCTAAGTATCATAACTCTTATATGTATTTGATGACAGACTATGAAATATATGACACTGTTTACCCTTCAGTACATGTTTTGGCTTCATCTTTGACTTGTTTAGTTGCTTAACTGATAAATTCATTGTTGGTTTATGTTTGTATGCTGGTGATGCTTATCTTTTATGAATGAACTTCAATATTGTGTTCGGTTGGATCTTGTTGATTATATTATGCATCTTTGTCTTTACTTGCTTATGATTCGGTTCTTGTTTAGCTCATGAGTGTATTCCCTGTTGGTCACCAAATTTACAACCAAGAAAACATTCCAGAAACCCTAAAAACCTAGTTTACTTTATTGAGTTTTATTTGAGATTGTGTTGGCTTGTTTCTTTTAGCCTTGGAAACAATTTCTGGCACAAACAGATGGCATAGGGAGTTTCTTGTTTGAGCATAAGAAGACTGCTTATCCTCCTTTGCCCTTCAAGTTAGGAAGTTACAGGTTCACCACGGTGAGGGAAGCGGATGAGTTTGTAGAAGAGTTGGAAAGGTTTCATTTTGGCGAGATGCCTTTCCATAGAAATGACTCCCGCAGGAAAGTAGCTGAGCATTGTAAAGAAAACAATGTACATTTTGAGTACACCCACCACTAGGATAGGGAAGAATCTGTCTTTTGAAGTGCAATGAACATGACAGCCTTGAGGAGAAGGTTCAAGAAGAAGATAATCACCAAAGGTGGGAAGGGAGATGAACAAGCAAAAGCTGAGGAAGAAGCTAAGAGAAGAAATGAGGAAGCCCAAAGATTGGCACAGGAAGCTACAGGGTGGCTGCACACAGAAGAAGAAGAAAAGAAAAAGAAGCTAGATGAGGAGCTTCAGAAGCACGAGGCAGAGAGGCTAAAGCTGACACAGACAGAGACAGAACAGTCAACCTCTAACACAGTTGGAGGGCGGACCCAGGATGTGGAGAACCCTGAGGTTCAAGACCCACAAGTACCTACTGCCAGCACACCCATGGTCCCCACACTCAAGCTGGTCCCCTTTGTACAGAAGGTAGGGGAAGAGATACCTGATTTCAATACTATTTTCTATGACAAGGCAACAAAGAGGATAGTGAAGAGAACAGAAAGGAAGGTTGAGACAGGAGGTATGCCTGGTAAAATTATAACGGATACGCCCATTGTGTTGGGAATAAACCGAGACCCAAGATTCACCATTAGAGCCGGAGCAGCATTGATTCAAGCGTCAGAAGATAATGTGGACAAAATTATGACAGACTTGGAGCTATCCAAGAAGTCCTCTGCTCAATTGAAAGACACATTGAGGAAAGAGAGAGAGGAAAGAAATAGGCTCAAAAGGAAATATGAAGACATGAAAAAAGAAGTGAAATCTTCAAAGGATGAACTGCAGCTCCTCCAAGTGGAGAAACAAGTTAGGGAAACTACACAAGAATGCCTGGAGAAAGTGCAGAAAGAATATCAAGAGCTAAAGATGGAAAAGAAACAGCTGCTAGGAAAGGTAGAAGAGTTAGAGCAGCAAAAGATCATCTTGGAGGCCAGTGAGATGCACGCCCAAGAACAGGAAAATAAACTTCAAGAGCAGGTCACTTCTCTAACAACTACTCTGGAGGAAGCAAAAGAGCAACAGGTTAGCCTCCAGCCGTTCAAAGAGCATGTGTTGGCTCAAAAAGCCAATATGTTGCAACTGCAGACTGCCATAGAAGAGGAGAGATGTAAAGTTCTGCAGGTAGATGGCCGATTAGAGGACATCCTGGAAACCTCCTCTTACTTTATGGATAGATCTCAGGACGTCCTTGAAGTCCTGACTATAAGAATGGCAAGGCTTGAAAGTAATGAAGAAACTCCAGCAGAACTGCCTTCAAAGGATCAACAGGCCCTCAAGCGGGATTATGACTTAGTGGAGTTTGCTATAAATACCACAGAGAAATTCAAAAAGGCAATTAAGAAGACGAAAGGAGCATGCATAGAGTTTTTCAGAAGGCTCCTTATTACCTACAACCAGTGCCAAATAGAGGCCGAGCAGAGACTTGATATTTTCCCGGACCACAACTCATTTGTGGAGATGCTGCAGAAAAGATATTAAGAGGAGGAAGCAAAAGTACAGCATATTAAAGCCCTGGATGATCAGATCTTAAGGAGCGAAGTAGATCATTCAGCCATCAATGTGCAGCTTTTGGAGGATCAGCTTCGGTTGAGCACAACCAGAATTGAGGCTATAAAGAACCAGGCTGCGAAGTTTGAGATCAACATTCAGTTTTTGGAACCTTGTGCCTTTGAAGGCATCGCCTCTGAAGCTTTGGTGTGGAAGAAGTTTCTAGACACCCAAGTGGGACCCTCCTCATGAAGGATTGGTCAATTTTGTAATTTGTAACGGTTTTGTAAAAACATTTGAGAAAAGTAAAACGTTGGGAGACAAAGAGTTGGGAAGCCCAAAGGTTACTTTGGGCAGCCCAACAGTCTCACCCTTTTGTATAAATATAGAAGACTTAGAGGGAAAAGGGGATTTTTCCCAGTTGGACATGTAAAGCAATATTGTAAGAAGAACTACTTTTTTTTGCAATAAAGAGTTATTGTTTTCCTGTTGGAGAAAGATGGGTGGGACTTTCAAATGTTATGTTGTGGATGGCTGAAAGATGAACTATTTTGTTTTTCCAGCTTTGTGTCCATTAACCGTGAGGTCGTTCTAACTCTTAGAACCTATGTTCTTGTTTAAATGATTTCCGGTTTATTTTATGGAATTACCACCATGAGTACTGTATGTTGTTAATAAAACAATTGGCTATCTGATTGTTGAAATATCTTTAATCGTTCATGTGTTATAGAAAGAAACATCAGCTACCTGTCATTTCTCTTTATAATGCGTGCACAATACACATTACTCATAAATAAGTTACGATTTGGTTCCCCGGGGATAGATAGATAGATAGATAGATAGATAGGTTGCTTCATTCCTGCATATGTGATTTAGATGCTTATGAGTGCTAAGACAAGAGGTAAGAACCTGCGCATCATGTTGTGACTGATCCCTGCATCCTTATCACCCTGCATTGTTTATTAGGCACTTACACCTCATACATTAAGTCAAAAATACAAAAACATACACGGTGGACCGGGCCGCAAACCGGACAGATTCCCTACACCAAACAGTCACGGGCTAGTTGGGAACGTTGACTGGGGAGAATCCCTTGCTGTTGTTTCCTGCGAATTTCCAAGCCTCAACGGGTTGATTCTATCTCGAAGGAAGTTGTGGGGTTTTCTCCTTTATGGTTTCCCCGAGGAAAAACACTATGTTCATTGTCTCTTGTGTTTGATTGTTGTACTTTTTATTCTCTCAGTTAAAGATCCTAATAATGCTAGCTTAATGTTGAAAAACTAACATGCCTATATAATGGATAAAGTGGAAGATGCTCACCATTACTGGAGATTATAGTGCCACAAATCACTCTAGTGCATCAAAGTTATGAATAAGTTGTTGTTATTTGTATATATAATGATTTTTGGTCTCCTTCATCGGATTTATGCCAATGGATTTACTCGACTCAGATAAAGAATTAAATATTAATGTCAATTATTAATACCAGCATAAATCCATATAAAAGGGGATCTACCCAGCACCAAGACAGAGAAAATATCTGAAGGCGCAAACCCTTTTTTAGAGTGCAAATGTGTAATCCAATGTTTATGGTTTTAGTTTATCTAATTTATGTTGTTTTATATGTGTGAAATTCTAAATAATTTAAAATAAGTTAAGCCGACAAGTTATTTTTAATAATTTTTTATTATTTTTTATAAAGGACATGTGTCAACTCTAGGATGAGCATGAAAGGAGTTACATATATCTCCCCTACTGGGTTGTACAATGCACCTATTCAGTGCAATTAATATAAATTAATATTATTGATTATTAAATAAGAAGTAGTTATTTAACTATTTATGAAAAGTCAAAAGACATGACTTATATTCAAAAGGCGCCAAATGGCTTATAAAGCCCAATGCAATATAATTGTAAATTGCCACTTATCTTATAAAATATATTTTTTTGTATCCATACATGGTTTAGTATCTTATATGCATTGGGAATTCTAGTAAGAAACTGAATTTCTCTATTCCAGTGGTATCGGAGCCCCTTCCTGGGCATCTCTACTTCGGGTTTTGGCTAATTTCAAACCTTGTCTAAAATTTCTTGGGTTTCCCTAAACTTAGTTCTTTGACCACCTTATCTTATTAAAAATAAAAAAATAATTCCATCTCCCTTCCACCATTTTCTTGCTCGCACTCCCGCCTCTCCACCCTTGTGCTCCCATACCACCCACCACCTTCCACTCATCCCTACGCGTGCCCCACCTCATGTAACATTCCCCACGCACTCACTCCTCTCGCGTACCTCCTCAAACCATTCCCTCTAGTCCCTGCACACTCACGCGCCTGCATGACCTCCTCTCCAATTCCGCTAGCCACCCTTGCAACTGCACTCCTCCAGCTGTTGTGCCCTCCACACCCAACCCTTCACATTCCATCACTTGCCAGCTTTCCCACCTTCCTCTCGTTTCTTCACCCTCTGCATCCTTTCTCCTCCAACGTCCCATCTTTCCATCGCATTAGTTCTCGTCTCTCATGCATCACTTTCTGTTAGCTAGAATATTTCACCTCCTGTGGACAACAAGGTGTTCCACTGGTCTAAATGGTTCAGATCCAGAACAAATAGAGGACAGAGGTTAAAGACTCTCCCTAGACGTTGTAGATATCTGGAATACGAGGCTTTGATAGTCCACCTGTGTACCTGCAATCAAGCTCAACACAAAACAGATCAAAGCAACCAGAATATGATCTACTAATCTATCCTAGTGACTAAGGAATCTAGCAATATATATGCGAAATCACAACAACAACAACATATGTGGGACAGAAATCAACTTACATTAAAGAATATGAAGAAGTTTACAACCAAGCCTTAGTGTTGACATGCATCTCCATGAAACCAAACCTTATCATCCCCAAAATCTCCGACTCTAGTTCTCTATGCTCTCTCCAAATGATCTAGGCCAATGGTCAATCCAATAGCATAACAATACCTCAAGTGTTCTCTCCTCAACCATGTCTATGAGCTCTTATTTATAGGGCTTTAATGGATAGATATGGTTGAGAAATTAGTGGGTGGGTTGGCCTCTAAGATCCTAGGATGAGGAATCTCGAGCTCAACCAACCCACAGCAGTAGGGATAAGGCAGGACACGAGGCTTATCATCTAGAACCCTCGAGAAACTTCTCTTTTTCCCTTTTTACCCAAGGTACCGCATTTCTCCTTGTATGACAGAGTGTTTCTGGTAATAACTGCTTATGGACCAAGGACAATAAGTGGTGGCATTGCTTATGGGAAACAGATGATGGGTGGTGCGAACAGGGGTACCGCTCCTGGATAAAGGGGCATGCACGATGCTAGGAATTTGTATGAAAGATTCATGAAAATCCATTTAGTTTCCACTCCAGAAGCTGGGATTCAAGGCAAGTAGGTATGTCAAATGTCTTATCACATGATGGTGATAGGATTTTGGTATAACAGGATGCCCCCCAAAGCATGAGTCTTAGAGGGATATGATAAATGAGATCTTTGAGAACAAGTCGTCGCCAAGAGATGAAAATGCCGGCTCGATCGGAGCATGTTGTCAAGTAGGCACCTGTAGTACATCAGTATGTTGACTCATAGACACAAGTAACCAAACTCATAACTGCAGACCAATACAAGGCAAATCTATGAGAGGAATAAACAAGCATGGCTACTAGAATACAACATAGATCCATGTGATAGAGGACTCAAACTTGGACATAGCTACCAGACATACAACATAGATCTATGTCATACAGAAGCAAATTTGAGCATAGCCATGACCATACAAATGTGGATCCATGCTAGATATACAGAACTCCATCGCAACCTGGGGAAAAAGCAATGAGCGCTTTTAAACAAATACCTAGGGTCTTTGTCTCGTCTTCCACAAAGTACGATTCTATCCATGTGATTACAATGATATGAAGTCGAACATGGTAGAAACCACTTGATTACCAGTCAATGATGTGAACCATTAACAAGTGCGAGGGAGATCACCATTAATGTCAATGATTCCGAAGGTACCTTAGTACAATATACTGAGTGCGAATAGATGTCCTGATGTCTAACACCCAGTCGATTCTATCGATCAAAGGTCGATGATGTGAACCTATGTCGAGAGCGAGAGAAACTGTCATTAAGGAATAAAGATCTCAAGGTACTAAATATTGTTTCTAAGACTATTTCTTGGATAATGAGCTGATGTCGATGGGAATAGTCTCTTTGAAGGAGGGCCATGATGAGTCCCACATTGATGACACGAAACTCGGAACATAGTTCTAGAATGATGTGAATGTAGTAACCATATGACTAACTCAAACATACTGACACAAAGACTGTGTAGACTGTAGAGGTAAAGCTTCTTCAAATTCCCATTGAACATCAGGCAGCATGACAAAATGACTTGGTAGCATGACTAGACAGGACAGACACACAATGCGACAGTGGACAACGCATTCTTTTAAAAGACTCAAAGGATTGACATGACTCATGAAATTGGATCGTCACGGAGATCAGCTGAATACCCAATTGACTGACATGATTGTGTAGACAAGTGCCATGTTCAAAGGTAACGACAAACAACTACCATTATTTACAAAATGATTCCCTTCCCATTTCCCCCATCATGATTGATGAGTGCCTCTTTTCGATTTTACGAGTTCAAAGAGGGTAACAAACACTCGATATAGCTTGTCGAAATAAAGTCCAAACTCATATGTTTTATGAACATGAGAGAGGAGGGGTTCATTCCCAAAACGGGCCTCTCAATGTTTAAATTAACGAGTCCACTGAAAGAAAACTCGGTATTGTTCATGTTTAGAGAGTCTAAACGAATATGGAAGAAGACTCCAAAGGGGGTCCTTTTTCGTATGATTTAGTCTCTAAGGCCCGAAAAAGTGTAAAATCATACCTTAGAGAACTCTTCCAGTCATGATTGGCTGGAGTGATCCTTTTTCATAAATAGTTCGATCCGAACCGAAAAAGAGATAACCTACCATCGGACGGATGACTCTTCAAATACTTTAATGAGCGTGAAGAAGACAAGATCGCTCGACGATCTTTTCGTATTTAAGGAGCTTGAAAAGGGTTTAAAGAGAACTCCATAGGGTTTCTTTGCACAATTTCAAATTTTACGAGCCTGGAAAGAATCGGAAATAAACTCGATGACTTTTTTGTGTTTAAGGAGCCTGAAAAAGAGGTGAAAAGAGGACTCCATGACGCTTATTTACACAATGTTGTATTTTACAATCCTGAAAAAAAACTTGAAATGGACTTGAAACTTTGATACTAGATTTTTAACAAGTGTGATAAAGTGTCGTAATAAAACGCTCGACGACCTTTTCCATTTTGTGAAAGTATGAAAAATCCATAAACAGACTTTCCAAAGCTTCTTACTAAAGTTCTCTTATCCTGCAGATGACTCAGAAACAAGTGTTAAATGCATTTAAGACCAACATTAAGGGATTACGACAAATGAACTTTGACTAAAATACAATTTTATATCAAAACTATAGTAAGTCGAACCCAAAAAATGTCTATATAAGTCGAGTAAATAGTAAAAAATCAAAACATTTCACTATTACCTCTAGCAGAGAGCAATTGGAGCATTTTCTATCCAAATCTTTCATAGTTGATACTGGGAGTTTCCACAGTCCGTTTTCAACACCATCGGTTGCAGGCAACATCTAAGACCTTCATCTTTCATTTCATAGCTTCTATTTTGATATTTTGGGGGGGTTTGGGCCTATCTCGCAAGCCCTAAAACCCAATATGTGGGCACCGCGGGTACCTCTTACAGGATACGCGATACCACCCGAGAACCACGACAAGAACATGGCAGACACGCGGTACCACTGCTTGTCTCCAATGGGGCACACGCGGTGCCGACCGTGGAGAACTTAAACAAATGATATGGGTAGAAAAAACTCATTCTTTTGATTTCCAATGACTCACGGATGATTCTAATGCATACCATTGTTGTTTTTGGCAGTCTAGGTGACTCAAAATATGGTGATATGGAAGGAAAAAACACATGATGACAAGGATGTTGTTACTGAAAGAAATGCGGGTTGCATTGCCACACTATGGGACTATGGTCTTTTAAATTTCTTCTGGACTCCAAGCATGGTGTCCCACAAGAGATTACTGGAACACATACTGCATATGTGGAATCTAGAACAGCAGTATTTCGAGGGGGGGGCACATATACTTACAGTGGAGGTAGAGAATATCTACTTCCTGACTGGTCTATCGAGACAGGGTGCCCCCATCTCACTGACAGGTTCTCGTGGCGGGGACATCACCACCAAAGAGCTTATAGATCGGCACTGTGCACCAGGTACCGGTACATCGGGGAAAAAGATCCCCATCAGGGTAGTGACAGATAGGGCTCTACGGATCATTCTGTTCACCATACAGAGGGTGGCCGGGATCCAGGGTGTGCACTACGCTTCCAGGGCACACATGTTGTACACCATAGAGGCTATGGCACCTATGGTGTTCAACTGGGTGGAAGCAATGCTTCCAATCTTCAAGGATCAGCTGACTAAATGTCAGCAGGGAGAGGTGGAGCAGTTCGGCTTTGGTTCCATCTTAGCCTGCTTCTTCTTTGAGCGGGTCCCACAAATGAGGCCCCAGGTGACTTTCCGGAGTCTGGGAGCACGGGACCCTCGTATGCTGATGTGGGTCTAGGTCATGGCTCGCACAGGAGCTGGTAGGGGGAGAGTGAAGTTCGGTGATCCGTTCTTCAGATGGTTGCGGGATCAGATGCTCATGGTCGAGGACTATGCCTATGTAGGAACGGACTTTACAGGAGATCCCGACCTACCACTCCCACCTAGAGGGAAGTGGGGTGACATCGGTAAGAAGTAAAAAACCCTAAAATGGACAATGTTTTTATGTTTTTTAAAGTTTTATATTTTGTATGATAAGTGACGAGACCTATTTGTTCTCATGCAGATGTTGGAGCGGTAAGGCCTGGAGGAGCATCTCCATTGGATAGATGATTCGGAGCTCGCTTCGTACTACAGGGTGATGATATCACCGGGGAGCTGGAGGAGAACCTAGAGAGGTTGACTCTGGACATCCCAGATGCTAACATATATGACCTCCCGACTATATATCAAAGATCTATAGATTTATCAGGATGCTACGTAGGTTGGCTCGAGCAGTGATGTGCTATCACGAGCACCATTAGTGTATGAGACACGTATACTGAAAGCTGATAGATTCAAGATTTTGTATGATGATTTTTCCTGAAAGCTTGCATGCTTCAGATGAGGTCTTGGGACCTATTTTTTGCAAAACTTTTTGTATATATATATATATACAGACTTTTACATGGTGTTATACGTTTCAAATGGACCAATGCATTTTCTATGAGTTCTATGTGTCTTCAAATGTTTATTTACAATGTACCGTGTTTGATTTAACGTCATGAATGGGCAATATGCCAATCTAGGATGTAATTAGCCAATGAGTCAGCAACTACATTATGTTCCCTAGGGATATGCCTATAGGTAATGGTTCCAAATGATCTTTCTAACAAACGTACCCTTCGAAAGAGGTGGAGGAGCACCGGGTTCCTAGTGGTGGAGGAGCACCAGGTTCCTAGTGGTGTAGACATGGTTCAAATGACAAACCACGAGCTATGAGTCCATCAAGACTACTAGATCATGGACATACTGGGAGGCAGCTTCAGTCAAGAGACCGATGAATGCTTCATACTCGACGATGTTATTAGTAGCGGGACCTATGCAAACCGCTCCTGAACTGACCAAATCTTCAGCTGGGGAATAGAGAACCCAAGCAGCCGAAGCGAGATTCAAGGTGTGGTGGAAAGCACCATCAGCAAAGCCGTATAAATCCATCTGCATGACCAAAACATGGTATAAACAAATGCGGACACTAAAACTCAAAACCATCTTGAAAATACTAAAAGCACACTGAATTCAATCAATATACATATATACAAGATACTATCCAAGAAGACCTAGGCATAGTACCTTTTTAGGTACAACCCATTGCAAGGTTGCCCCAAAGGGATTCCATCATAATCAACAAGCTCATAAGCTCCTTTCTCTAACACCTTACAAATAACGAAAGGTCCATACCACATGGACTCGAACTTACCCTTCCCTAGTTTGTCATATCTCTGGTCATAAGTCAATACTAGGTCACCCTCATTGTAAACACGAGGCTGGACAGATTTATCGTATTGCGTCTTGACGTGTTTCTTATGCGCCTCATTAGCCAAGGCAGCATCTCTACGAGTCTCATCAAGGTTATCCAAATACAGAAATCTCTCTTCCTATGCGGAAGTGTTCGGGAGAAGTTCGACAGCAAGTTGTAAAGATGGAATCTAACATTGGATTGGCAAGACAGCTTCAAGTCCATAGACAAGCTAGAATGGCGTGAAACCAGTAGCTGTTTTCACGGAAGTCTGATAAGCCCAAAGAGCAGAAAAAAGAACGAGGTGCCAATTGGATTTATGATCTCCAACCATTCGATGAAGCATAATTTTAAAAACTTTGTTAATGGCCTCTACCTGACCATTAGCTTGTAGATAATACGCCGTAGAGTTTTCATGGTGAAAACCTAGCTTAGCACTCAGTTCCTCCATCATTTGATTACGGAAATGAGATCTGTGATCAGTGACAATGGACTGTGGAACTCCAAATCTATCTATGATATGATTGAACAAGAAGAGAGCGGTAGTCTTACCATCTTCTGCATATGTAGGCATGGCCTCAGCCCATTTTGTGAAATAATCCACAGCTACGATAATGTAACCATGCCCCCTGGCTGAGGTAGGCTTACAATGCATGAAGTCAATCCCCCATTTAGTGAATGGGCCAACGGCAATGACAGGGTGAAGCGGAGCAGGATGGGTGCGCTTTTTAGGATAAAAATGTTGACAAGTTGGGCATTTCTTAACAGCCTCATGACAGTCTTTGAAGACCAAAGGCCAAAAATAGCCAGCACGAAGGATTTTCTAGGCTGTAGCCATCCTGGGTAAATGACCACCACATGCTCCAGAGTGGCGATCATTCAACACATGTTCAGCCTCCTCATGGGTGAGGCATCACTAGAGAATGGAGTCAATCCCACATCTATACAAGGTATCATTCAAGATAAGATAGTACTTCACGTGGTGATAGATACAACGATGATCATCGTGAGATAAATGCGACTGAAAACGCTGGGTCTAGAGATAAATCAGCAAATATCCATACCAAGGATTAGTAGTGCTAATCAGGAACAAGAATTCATCCGGAAATGAATCACTGGGATCGGATTCCATTGTAGCACAGGGAAGATCACACATAAGCTCTACAAAAACCAAGGATTTCTTTGATGTGTCCTTGGGAAACTCCATATCAAACTCCTGAAGGATGACGATCCAACGAGAGTATTTTCCCCCGAGTACCTGACAAGTCAGAATGTAATACATCGGGTTCTTGTCTGCCAATACGGTGGTAGTGCGGAGCAGAATGTAGTGACGAAACTTTTGCACAGCAATGACCGTGGCCAATGCTAACTTCTCCACATGTGAATAACGGGTTTGAGAATCAATAAGATTCTTACTGGCGTAATAAATCACATGCTCCTGACCGTGGAGATTGTCCTACACTAAAACCATGGCAATGGTAGTAGCGGAGGCAGCAATATACAAGAGAAAGTCCTTTGAATAATACGAGGGGTGTATCACGAGTGAATGAGTCAGAGCATGATTAAGATTATCAAAGGCGCGTTGGGCCTGGTCATCCCAAAAGAATGGACTGTTCTTCTTGAGGAGACGCATATAACTGTGTGTTTTCTCTAGGAAATTGCACACAAAACAACGAAGAAATTTTTTCGTCCCTTGCAAAATTTGGAGTTCAAGGAGGTTGGTTGGGGCTAGTAGATTAATGATAGCGGCAATCTTCAAAGGATCGATTCGGATGCCGTCTTTGGATACCACAAAGCCAAGTAGACGTCCTGTCTCAACGCAAAAAACACATTTATACGAATTGAGTCGTATATTATAATGACGGCATCTCAGGAATATGTCTCTAAGATGACCAGGGTGGTCCTCTCGTCGCTGTGAATGAGCAGGGAGGTCGTCAAGGTACGGTTCAAAAACATGTTTAATGTCGTGAAACGCATAGGACATTGCACGCTGGAACGTGGCTCCAGTGTTTTTCAAGCCGAAAAGTAACTTCTTATACGCAAAAGTTTCCCATGGGAAAATGAATGCCGTCTTATGCTGATTAGAGGGAAATATCTCAATCTGATTGTAGCCAGAGAAGCCATCCATGAATGAAAAGATGACACTTCCAGCACAGTTGTTGATAATCTGATTGATATGTGGGGTAGGAAAGTTGTCCTTGGGAAAATATTTATTCAAATACCTAAAGTCGATGTAGACTCTAATGGTGCCCTGCTTTTTATTGACAGGGACAACGTTTGATACCCATTCCGTCAGAGGTACAGGATTAATAAAACCCGCTTTTAGAAGTTTCTCAATCTCAGCTTTAATAGCTACGGCCTTCCGAGGATGGACTTGCCTAAGTTTCTGCCTGATAGGTTTAGCTGTGGGATAAGTTTTAATCTCGTGGACCACAATGGAAGGGTCAATCCTCATCATCTCTTCATAGGACCAAGCAAAAATATCATGGAATTCCTTGAAAAGTGCCTTATATGCTTTAGATTCATCTGCGAAGCAGTTCTGCCCAACAGGAATGTGCTCGATAACATCAGGCTTGGCTGATATGTCAATTGGGTTCATCTAAGTATTGTTACAAATGTTTCCTTCAAAATATGTATCTTGCAACAATATAGGACTTTGCGGAACATTGACAATATCAATAGGAAACAAGGATGGAAAATCATGGCTGCCCAAACTAGTGTTGGGGAGGAACATGGATCTATGGTGGTGATCCTCCCAAATGGGCTCATCTGTGTTCATGATCTCTATAATGGACTCATTGGAGGGAAAAGTCTCGGAGAGATAGTCTAGAACCAGAAGAGAAGGTTCTAACCAATGCGGTAAATGGTAAGGATCCAAAGCCACTAGATGAAGGTCATCAGTGTGATCATCGGAAAAGGTTTGAATGGTGTCATGCATAGCCTCATGAGGACTCAACAACATTTTTTACCTTAGGCTCATAATCAAATGAGGTGATCATATGTAATGTCGCGGTATCTGTGCTGGGAGGAGTAGATGGGAAAATCCCCATAAGGGATGAATCCTTCAGCATGCCTACCCCAATTGACTGTAAGGAGGAGGGGACTCTGTGGAGGTAGTAACATCCGACGTACAGAAATCAAGCTGATCAATTGTAACAATTCTCCCTAGATGTGGGAATTGGACTGTTCGAAGTACTGTTGAAGTAACAGCAGTCATGGCATAGAACCAATTCCTTCCTAGAAGGAGGTTGTAATCTAAAGGGGCATCTACCACTTCTACTTGGATGGAAACGGTTTTTCCCCCCAGCTCGATCGCAAGGGCTAATATGAGACCATGGGATTGGAAACCCCATCCATGAAAGGCTTTAAGGGTCATAGGTGATGTAACAAGCTCATGAGAGCCAAGAGCTTTCCAACAAGTTAGAGATAACACCGAGGTCGAAGCTCCTTCATCTAGTACCGTTCGAAAGACTTTCTTTCCCACTACTTTCGTAATGATCTGAAAAGCAAGCTTATGCGGTAATCTAGGTTTATAATTCTCAACGTTGAAATGAATCAAGTTAGTGTTATCCGGGTCTAAAGCTCTTAAAGCGATCAACAAGTTCTTGCACTGTGTGGGGTAACTTTGGAGTACTTCTAGGGTAGACATGGCACAAGGTGCATGAGCGAGATCTTCAACCACATTATAGAATTGAGCAGCTCAGGCATTGGGATTAAAGACAGCCTTCCGAAGAGTACTCTTAGGTGGGCGCAAAATCATGTCGAGAGTAGGCTTCTTGATAGATAAAGGGACAATAGATGAGGATTCTGGAGAACTAGTAGAGGGAGCTTTCACTGAAGAAGATTGATCTTTTTTCTTATTTGTGGCTTTATCATAATTCTGACTTCGAGTTTGCATATGGATTGTATCTGAGGACATCATATGAATTTCCTCCAATGAACTAGAGTTACCTTGGTTAGACATGTGGTCTACCAGTTATTGTTGAGAGGTAAAGAGATCTGTAAGTACTGCGGGTGCAGGATTAGACTTCAGAAACTGGGAGATTTCGTCCCAACAGGGACACTCCTTTGAAAAATGGTCACCACTGCATAATATACAGGGATGTTTAGCCTTCCTTTTCCCTTTGTCATTGTCGTTATTGGTTGGTCGTGGAGTCTCCTGTTGGTTTCCAGGTTTTTTATTTCTATTTTCACCTTTCTTCTTATTACCCAAGGTTTGAGTACTTTGAATGGAATTGACCTCGGTAGAAACCTTAGGAGTCGAAGGAGTAGTAGTTTGGGTTTGCTTGGAAGGTTTCACTGCGGACGGGGACTAGATTGAACCAACAATCCCATCAACAGGTACTTCTGCTGGTGGCTTGGCAGGGTCAGTGCTGGGGCAAGGAGCTTGAGGAATTAGGTCATAAAGAGTTCCAGACTAGGAATAGACCAAGTCTAGGTACTAAGCCCGATTAATATCCTGCTCTTCGGTAATGGCACCGCCCATAGCCACATCTCGGGAAATAGGAGGCAATAAGGACTTAGTGAACCAATCAGCTAGCAACTGATCCGGACTAGGGGCCTTAATAAGCCTTCTCCGCCTTCTCCATTCATGAATATGATCAAAAATGTCGGTGGAGGTGTTTTTTCGCAGAGAATTTAAAAGATCAGTGCTTGTTTCATAACGAATAGGGAGCTAAAAGTGTGTAAGGAAGACGGTTTCCAACGAGCCAAAATCCACGAACAAATGTTGTGGGAGTTCAATGTACCACTTTGCGGCTGTACCGGTCAAAGTTCGCTGAAAGAGTCGTAACCAGACGGAATCATCAATGAGGGAGTTCAAAGAACACCATAAATGAAAAGTCATAACATGGTTCTTCAGATCGTCTCCCTGCTTCCCATCGAATTTCGGAATATCCGATGGTAACTTTACTGGTATGGGAGGCCACAAGGGATTGTGTCGAATGGGATCATTAATCAACTTGAATAGATCAGGCAATTCCAAAGTTGCTAGGAAAGGTAACTATCGGTCGGGTTGCACATACTAGTAATATTGATATGGCATATAATTACCAGTAAGACCATAGGTAGACTGATAAACAAGTTGCTGTGAGGAAGAACCACCGAAAGATCCACCCACAGGGGGTTGATTTCTGGAATTAGGATCATTGGGACCACCAGGGCCTCCAGGAGGAGGACCGTTGGGGCCACCGGGACCACTAGGACCACTGGGACCACTAGGCGACGGACCACCAGACCCTATGGAGCCTCCAAGAGGTGGTAAACCTCCAGAGCCACCAGAACCACTAGGTGGAGGGTCACCAGACCCTCCAGATCCAAAAGGAGGAAAGCCACCAGGTCCCCCAAGACCACTAGGACCACCAAGACCATAAGGAGGAAAGTTTCCAGATCCTCCAGGACCATTAGGTCCCCCAAGGGGAGGACCTCCATAAGGCGGTCCTCCCGCACCCCCTGCAGTATGTATAGGTATCCCTCCCATAGCTGGCATGTAAGACCAGTTGGGTTGCCCCCATAGCGTAAAAGTGTTACTAAGGTATGGAATTCCAGTATAATTCATTCCTGTAGGATTAGATGGGTGATTACCTACAGGTATTTGATAACCATAACCTCTAGAACACTGAACAATTACAGGTTGTGCCCCCAAGGGCTGACCTGAACTAGATGGGGGATTTACCACATTAGTATGGGTGGGAGGGACAAAAACTGTAGATGATTCTATGTTAAAGGTCTACCCTTGACTAGGTAAAATTCCGACATCGGATAATGTAGGTCGTGCCGGGGGTTCCCCCCCCCCCCCCGGCATTAGAAGGTACTAATGAAACAGGAATTGAAGGTTGGGCCCCAAATGAAGAAGACCTAGGAAGATTTGGAATAGACATAACATGAGAGGTGAGAGGGGTGGTAAATTGACCTGGGTTGAGGGTTTTTAATGGACGATCTATAATCAGTTCAATGAGTGTCATAGAATCGGCCAACGAACGATATCCCACAGGAAGAGAAGTGGAACGTACTAGTGTAGAGCCTAATAGGTCATCAATCTGCTTTTATACCTCCTATGCATGGAGAATAGTAGCATGGTATTGCCTACGTTATTCTTCATCATCAGGAGAACTCACATGGGTGCCAAATGAGGCAATGGCCTATCCTATAGGTGTCTCCAAAAAAGGAGCATTGGGACCAAAGTCCGGACCGGTTGTATCATCAACATGACGTTCTAAGGGAGAATGGAACAATGAATTTCCTCGAGAAGGTTGTTGGACCAAGGGAGGCAAGTGTGAAGAATATGGTACTCCACTTTCCACCACCACATTATCTCCCACTTGGGAGGTGGTAGCAGCTCCTTGGTCGATGGCTTCCATTGGATTTTCTCCTGAAACAGGAATAAAATTAGGTGGCAAGCCCCGTACTCTCCTAGACTATCTTAACTCAGCCAGTTTGTACAATTCCTATCTAACCTAGGGCCTGAAAATCTAGAAAAAACACACCAAAAGACTTCCCTACACAAACTATAGGTCAAAATAAGCAGACTTAAAATGATAAGAGGAGTTCAAAAGTCAGGTCTCTCACTACGATTGTCAAGAAGATGCCACTCGTGATATACCTCGAGGGTAACGTGCGTAGTAATCTCCCTGAATGTTGTTTTCAGTGTATGGCTCCAAACAAGATGTCGAAAGGGCTTTTCTCAGATAGATAAGGTACCCTAGTGGGGTCTCCCGATATACTCAAGGTACGTGGGAGCTCGAATCAACAGTAGTGTTTTCTAATGCATAATCGTACAGAAGGGGCCTTCCGATATACAATCGAGTACGTGAAGTATATTTATATATACCTCAAGGGTATGTGAAAAGTCATTCGATATACCGATGGTACATGGAAGAACCGCACGAGTCCCGAAATGTAATGCTAACAAATAATGACAGCTCTTATGTTTTACGACGCCCGAACACGTCTCTAACCTATCACTCAAGTTACTACGTAAATTTTGACCTACAACTACCGTTAATTTTAACTTGTATGGTTAGGTGAATGCATGATGTTTTGACATAAAAGTAAAACCATGCAATATGCTTATGCAGATGTTCACTTTACCGTTCAGTATGCCTACTTACGGGAGGGAAGAGAGTGTTTTCTTTTTGTTTCAAAACCAAAAATCATTCCAATCAACAGTCATGAACATCAAATCAAAGACACACAAACATTTTTCCAAACCGATTTCTTCGTTTCGAAAGCAAATGAGAAGGGTGGGAATCTCTTTTCCTAAAAGAACAACACAAAGCATGCCTATATGCCAATGCACTCTAACTTTTCAATTTTCTCAAAAACATAAGCAAATCTAACTTAAAACTACCATTTTTTTTATATTTTGATCGAGATAGTCCTAAATGCATGAGAGACAAAAGATCATAAAGGTTCTGAAAGCTTGGAAAGCCAATCAGAAAACCCAAATCCAACGCTCAATGATGATGTCCTAGTCTCAGTCAAAACTTTTCTTTTTTGAACGAAGGAAAAAGAAGTTTACTATGCAAGTAAGAAATGAAACCTAGAAGCTAATCTAGTGTTCTTCTTTCAGTATATGCAACAAAAAGAGATTTCAATGAGCACCCTAAAATTTTCAGAAAACAAGAAATCCTTCTTAAAGCACAACCAACAAGCATAGAAGCGGATGAAAAATCAAAAAGATTTAAACAAACTTTTGAAATTTCACTCAAATCAATCTTAAACCATCAAATCAGCAAGCCACACACATCAAATTCAGTAACACAAGCCTGATAACAGAACTGAAAGCAATCAAAATCCAAATTTTTCCAAAGAAAAATGAGGAAAAAATGTTTTGGAATGATGCCTACCTGGCATCGCGCTTCGTAGGTGTTGACAGAGCATTTCGAAGACAGCATCGCTCCTTGTAAACAGGTTACAGGCGGTGGCACCGCTTACTGTCCACTTTGTTCAGGTGGTGGCACCACTCCTCATACACAGCATAGGCGTGGTTCCCTGTAGATGACCAAAACAAAAAAAAAGAACAATGGATCAAGTCAGAAAAGACTAGATCAAGGCAAATATTGTTGCATTGAGTATGGAAACAGAGCATAAAAGATCGAAATGACTCAGATCTGAATAGATCTGGTAACTTCAAATCCAAATAATGCGAGTCAGAAAGTAGATCTGACTAAAGAGAGTTGAACAAAATGGAGCCTGGATTCGGACAAGAGTTGCAGACTAAGGAAGATCATAACAACTCATACACTAATTCCCCAGCAGAGTCTCCAGATTTGTTAGCTGGAATATTTCACCTCCTGCAGACAGCAAGGTGTTCCACTGGTCTGAATGGTTCAAATCCAGAACAAATAGAGGACAGAGGTTGAAGACTCTCCCTAGATGTTGTAGATATTTGGAATACGAGGCTTTGATAGTCTACCTGTGTACCTGCAATCAAGCTCAACACGAAACAGATCAAAGCAACCAGAATATGATCTACTAATCTATGCTAGTGACTAAGGAATCTAGCAACATATATGCAAAATCACAACAACAACAACATAAGTGGGACATAAATCAACTTGCATTAAAGAATATGAAGAAGTTTACAACCAAGCATTATTGTTGACATGCATCTCCATGAAACTAGACCTTCTCATCCCCAAAAGCTCTGACTCTAGCTCTCTATGCTCTCTCCAAATGATCTTGGGCCAATGGTCAATCCAACAACATAACAATACCTCAAGTGTTCTCTCCTCAACCATGGCTATGAGCTGTTATTTATAGAGCTTTAATGGATAGAGATGGTTGAGAAATTAGTGGGTGAGGTGGCCTCTAAGATCCTAGGATGAGGGATCTTGAACTCAACCAACCCACAGCAATAGGGATAAGGCGAGACACAAATATTATCATCTATAAGCCTTGAGAAACTTCTCTTTTTCCCTTTTTACCCAGGCTACCGCATTTCTCCTTCTATGACAGAGCGGTTTTGGTAATAACCACTTATGGACCAAGGACAATAAGCGATGGCACCGCTTATGGGCAACAGATGATGGGCGATACAAACAGGGGTACCGCTCCTGGATAAAGGTGCATACGCGGTGCTAGGAATTTGTATGAAAGATTGATGAAAATCCATTTAGTTTCCACTCCAGAAGCTAGGATTCAGGGCAAGTAGGTATGTCAAATGTCTTATCACATGATGGTGATAGGATTTTGGTATAACACTTTCCAGTCATGTTTTCCTTCGCACCCCTTCCTTCCATCATCGTCCAACCTGCTCTCACCTTTATTCCTTCACTACATCTTCAAGCAGATATTCCCCCGTGTCGTTTCCCAAGATCCCACACCCGATTATGCTTGAATTGCAGCCCTTCTCCCCCACTCCACGCTCCTCTCCCTCCACTAGTTGTTCCTCACTCCTTTCTACATCATCCAACTACTTCTTCCCCTACTGCATCCTCCATGTAACTTTCTTCCAACCCTGGGTCCTTGACTCTCACTCCTCGCAAATCCACCCGTGCTTGCTTTCCTCCCCTTATCCTACTCTATGGTCACCACTAGTAACCCGCATCCTTATACTCGTCACCTACGGATAGTCTACAATTTTTTTTAAATTTTTTTTAATAATATATATATATACACATACATATACATATACTTGAAGTAACACGTCATACACATACATATACATATACTTGAAGTAACACGTCATAAATTTGTTATTAAAGTGAAATACCTCACTTTATGATAAAGGATTATCGTAATAAATAATAAATTTTGGGGAATTAAAGAAGTATATTATAATACCATAACTTCTAAAGTTTATAAAATGAGTTATTAAAGTTTAAAGAATAAGTATTAAGGGATTTATTCAAGTTATTCTTAAATTGAAAAGGAGGTTGGGGGCTTGGGTACATAGCAAGAAGGATCCATGGTGATCATGCAGGTCAGTGATGTCTCAAAAAGGTCAATCAAGATGGTTCCTGCTCCTCCTCAAGGGGAGAGGGACCGTGGAAGGACCAAAACAGTAGAGGAGGGAACCGTTATCTTGGGAAAAGAAAATGAAAAGGGGAAAGGAATAATCAATGCATCTACCATGCCCAAAGATGGGGAAGGTTCTAGTGGGATCAGTAAGGAAGAAACAAATATTCAGGGCATAAGAAGGATAGTACAATGTGTCCTAAAATCCAAGACGGTGCCAAAACTACAGATTAAATCTGAAAGAGTCAGGGAGGATATTCAATACATGAAAGAGCAGGCTCTCATAGGAAAATTTGTGGGGATCTAGCCCACAGAAAAGACCCTGGTCTCGTGGATCAATACAACTTGGAAACCTCAAGGACATTATGACCTTCAACTGGGGGCCAAAGGTTTCTTTATGATAATCTTCTTTAATGAAGAGGACAAAATGAAAATTTTTGAGAATGGCCCCTACTTCTACAACTTGACGGGCCTCTTCCTCAGACCAAGAAAGAGAGATTCAACCCTGACAAAGAAAACCTGACGATAGCTCCAGTTTGGATAAGAACATATTCCCTCCCAACGGAATACTGGAAGGAAGAAATCTTAATGGATATCGGGAACATGCTGGGGAACTTCATCAAAGTCTCAAAGCAAACTAGACAAAGAAAATACATATCGTATGCCAGAATATGTATCTACCTTGATATATCCAGAGATATGCTAGATGGAATCGAGCTAACATGGGAAGATGAGGAATGGTTTCAGGCCATAGACTATGAATAGATCCCTTTTAGATGCAGAAGATGTCATGACCATGGCCATCTGTTCAGAGACTGCCCCCAAAACAAAAAACCAGGAGGGAAGAAAGACCAAGACAACCAGGATGCAGAGGGCTTCACAAAAATTCAAAACAAGAAATGGCAAGCGAGGAAGACCTCAGGACCAAAACTAAATAAAAGAGTGCAAACCCAGAATCGGTATGAGACCCTCCAAGAAGATAAGGCAATTAGTAACACTGACCAACAAACAGATCTGGTGAAGGCAAAACTCCAAGGAGACCAAGAAAGTGACCAGAACAAAGAAAACCAGGTAAAGGAGACAGAGATAACCCCAAAAAAGGAACAAGAAATTGCAAAATCCAATCTGGAGCCTCTTTTCCAATGACAGCAAGAGGCGGTCAAAAAAGACTCAAGGACAATCGAACTTGTCTCAAAAGACATGGAAATAGGAGATCTGGACCTAGACGGGTCAGAAGATGCCTGCTCCGACAAAACTCCAACCCAGATACCCCCTCAGCAAGTATCCCTACTGGAGAAAGCCATTATTCAAGCCAAAAACTCAAGCTCCTTAGGGGTAATCATGGAATCCCTCAAAGTCATGAACGGAAAGAAAAACTAGAAAAAAGAAAAGAGGGGAAGGACAATCAATGTTCAAAGAATCAGAGCAATAGGGGAACAACTAGTGGCTTCAGGGCAGCATCCAACAATAGATGATGCCCTATCACCCTCAAGTTAAACTATTTCTTATGCAGATTACAACCTGGAATATCAGAGGTTGTAAGAGTGCTCTTAAAATCTGTCTTCTCATAAGAAGGATTGAAAAAGATAAGTCAGGGATAGTTTTTCTACAAGAAACAAAATGCTCGGGAGAAGAACTATCAAGTATCGCCCGAAAAGTCTAGAAGGGCTGTGAATCAGTAGCTTTATATTCTAGAGGGGCAACAGGAGGGCTGGGCATCCTATGGAACCCATGAGAGGTGCATCTCTCCATCTTCCTAGCCACTCCTTTTACTCTACCAACAGATTTCCACATCATAGGCACCAGAATAAGAGGAGTTATCTCCAATTTATATGGACCCCCGAGGGTTGAACAGAAGATAGCATTCCTATATTAGATTTCATACATCAAAGCCATAGTCAAGGACAAAGCCTAGATCCTGGGGGGATATTTCAACCTGATCAGGAACCTCGATGAAAAAAAATATGTCAGAACATCCAATGGCATATTCACTTGGAACAACAAACAAACGGGAGACAGAGGGATAGCTTGCAGACTCGGCTAGATTTTACTCTCAGAATCAGTCATAATGGCAGGGGGAGACCTAAGAGTAGTGGTTCTACCAGCGACAGGTTCGGATCATTGGCCTATTAGCCTGGAATGGGAAAATGTTGGGGTAAATCCCTGCAGTCCCTTCAGATTTGAGAAATTATGGCTCCTCCATGCGGACTTCCATGAGAAACTCAAGGAGTGGTGGGACAGTTCCCCACCAATCAAAGGCACTTGAATGTATCAATTCCAACAGAAACTTAAACTCCTTAAAGGTCATATCAAGAAATGGAACAAGGAGTCCTTTGGTAATATATTTCAAGCAAAACAGGCCTTAGAGAGCAAGATCAAGCTAAACCAATCTCAACGGATGAATAGCGGATTCTTGAAAGAATTACGGATTTAGGAAAAGTTATTGCTATAGGAATTCAATCAAAGAGAACAACAGGAGGAAGTCTACTGGAACCAGAAGGCAAGAGTCAAGTGGCTCCAAGAAGGAGAACGCAATACTAGCCTTTTCCACAAAGCGGCCATTCAACATAGAAAGGGGAATCGAATGGATAGACTAAAGAGGTAGGATGGGAGTATTGCACAAACTCAATAAGAACTAGAAACTACCTTGAACTCTTATTTTTCCAAGCTCCTGTAGGAACCAGAAAAATACAGGGAGGAATCCCAGAGAGAAGTGTTAATCCATATCCCCAGGCTTATCACGGATGAACACAATCAAATTCTGGGAAAATCCATTGAGATGATAGAAGTGGAGACTATTGTAAAACATATGGCAAAAGATAAAGCTCCGGGTCCAGATGGATTCACTACAAATTTGTTCCATGCTTGTTGGGATTGGCTAAAGGAAGAAATATGGACTTTGGTGGAGGACTCTAGCAAATCAGGGAGTATTCTCAGAGCTCTTAACTCTACATTTCTAACTTTCATACCCAAAGAAAGCAAAACAGAGGATCCCAAAAAACTAAGACCTATTGATCTGTGTAATGTCATCTAAAAAATCATTTCTAAGGTTATTGCAAATCGTCTAAGACCCCTCCTTCCTCTCATCATCTCACCGGAACAAGGTGGGTTCATGGAAGGAAGGAAAATTCTGGATGGCATTATTCTGGTCCATGAAACTATCCATTCGCTTAAAACTTCGAAGACTCCAGGTATGCTCCTAAAACTAGATCTTTCCAAAGCTTATGATCAAATGAATTGGTAGTACTTGGCAAGTATTCTTAAAGCTTTTGCCTTCTCGGAGGAGTGGACAAACTAGGTTATGAATCTGGTTTCCTCGGCCTTCTTCTCAATCTTGGTCAATGGCTCCCCCTCGAACCCCTTCAATGCTTTAAGAGGCCTTAGACAGGGGGACCCCCTATCTCCCTTCCTTTTCATCATTGTGGCAAAAGGATTAGGAAGGATGCTCAAGAGTAGGAGAGCAGCGAACAAAATTCATGGCTTATCACTAATAGTAGGGATGGATCCCTAGACCCACCAACAGTTTGTGTATGATAATATTCTCATGGGCCCCTCATCGGTTCACGAGGCTAGGGGAATCAAAGAAAGTCTAAATACTTTTTCGGAAGCTAGTGGCCTAGAAATTAATAAGGATAAATATTAGACTTACTTCTTCAATACATTGCGAATTACCAAAAGAAACATCCTCGGAATTCTTGAGTTCTCGAAAGGCAGTCTCCCCTCTAAATATTTGGGAGCACCACTAGCAGAATCAACTATCAAACAAATATATTGGCAGGAACTGTTAGATGAAATCAACAAAAATCTCAATTTATGGACTTACAGGGCCCTCAATTTCTTGAGTAGACTCATCCTGGTAAAATTAGTTCTTCAGGCAATGCCCATTTACCTCTTTTCGGTGCTGGCAGCCCTGAAATCAATCTTAAAACAAATCAAGAATATTCAGAGGAACTTCTTGTGGGGAGGATCAGAAGGTAACAGAAAGTGGCCTCTTGTGGATTGGCAAACCATATGCACTCCAAAGGTTGTAGGGGTACTGGGTCTCCGAGACCCTCTTGACAATAATAAAGTTATGAATGCCAAACTTTGGTGGCGATGGGTTAACTATGAAGAGGACCCATGGGCCAAATTGTGGCACTTGAAATATGCCCCCCAATGGCCCAAGCAATCCTTGGTTCACTTCAGAGAAAACCTCCTAGGATCAAGCATTTGGAAGGCGGCCCAGGAAAACAGAGGATTGGTTCAAAACCACAGCTTTTGGGAGGTGCGAAATGGAAAAATGGCTTGATTCGCAAGTGAAGCGTGGAACCAA
Organism: Pseudotsuga menziesii; assembly: GCA_001517045.1. Lineage (NCBI taxonomy): Eukaryota > Viridiplantae > Streptophyta > Pinopsida > Pinales > Pinaceae > Pseudotsuga > Pseudotsuga menziesii. The sequence continues at coordinate 261,365 of LPNX010287258.1, forward strand.
GAACCGGTGCTATCATGCGGGGATGATTCCCCTTTACGTCATTCTTTTCTCCAGAATCAATCCCAAGGTAAGGTGGCGGAATTTTGGGATAGCCGTAATGAGGACCAGCTTTTCAGGTCGTGGAAAGATCAGAGTTGGTGGCAAGCCCAAGCACCTGGGGAAGACATTGAATATTTTATATCAGAGCTCCACTCTAAAAGAATAGCCAAGAACGAGGGTCCAGATAAGCTCAGATGGGGGTATACCAATTCTAGCAACTTCAATCCCAAATAAGCCCTAGGTATGCTAACATGGACTCAAAACATGGAGTGCGAAGCCAAATGGGGGAAAATTTGGATAGGAGGTTGGTGGCCAAAGGTCTCAGTTTTCTGCTGGCCCGTGATCAAACGACATATTCTAACATGGGATAACCTAAAAATCAGAGGAATCTATGGACCGTCTAGATGTTGCATGTGCAAGGAGAACAATGAAACCATCAACCATCTACTAGATGAGTAGAAAATGGTAGACTCAATTTGGGAAAAAGAAGCAGCAATTTTTAGAAGAAACCACTGTCACAAAGGACAACTAGAGTTCACAATCGCAAAATGGCCTATGAAATGTTTCAAAAATAAAATTGCCAACCGTTTGTGGGAGCTACTATCTGGCTTCACATTATGGGAAATATGGAAAACCTGCAACAACCACAACTAGACCTTTGAAAAGAAAACAAGAAAACAAGGGGAAATATGGAATTCCATAGAAGCTCATCTTAAAGAAACTATTACTCTAAATCAGTGGACGCAGGAAGAATTAACAGCTGAAGCAAATGAAAGAATTATTCTATATGAATTAGGGATTGGGGAATTACCTTCCAACAATTCGATTTCTCATTCAGTTCCAGCGTCCGTCTCTAGCCCAAATTACAGGTGGCAACTGCCCGACTCAAACCATCCCGCGGCATGTGAATGACAGGTGGCGACCAACTTTAATAGGAAGGCAGATGGAAGGTGTGCCGTCACCACGAAGTGAGCCCACGATTATCACGGTTGCAGACACGAAAAGAAGGGAAATGTCTCGATCACCAGGTGGGACTAGTTATGCGCATGCCTAAACACGCAGCCATGGTACAGAGCACGTGGGGGCAGCGGAGGGTCAGATCGACAACAAGGGAGATCAGTAACCGACATTGCTTTATATCCATGGGAAGAAACTCATTGCAGACCAATCCATGGGAAGGGAGGAAGAGAGGATGAACCTATAGGTTTATGGGTACAAAGAATACATTAGATATCGTAAGAATGGGAAATATGACAGATATCCATATTAACCGGTACTCAGTGAAGAAAAAGGTGGCAAATCACTCGCACAAGATAAGAGATTTGATGAAGTGGGGGTAAGGGCAGCAAATTATAGTGATTAAGGCCAGAAGCATGAGTAGAGTTAAGGAGCATTTTTTCAGATGGGAGGATCAGCGATCTATAAATTTAGGTTCTCCAAAATGTAAGTTTCCAAGCAAGGTGTTGATCTTGTTCCTCTCGTATCCAAGACATTCTCTGTGTCTAGTAACCATCCTGCGTTATTGGAGAGCCCGCAATTGGTCAAGAGGAAACAGTAGAGGGGAAATCCATAGTGAGGCTTCCCCTAGTTCTATGCATGATTTCATGCCATCAATGGGTGAAGATCCTATGCCGAAGCCCTTCAGCTGGGGAGACTAGTATATGGTGAAAATGGCAACTACAATCGAGGCCTTCATAGCCATTTTGGAAATTGATCTCCTACAGGAGTATGAGGCCCTAATGGGGCAACCTTTGTTGTCCAACCCATTCTAGACTACTCGCATTCTTCTGGCCCAGGACATTCAAGCTAAAATTCAGATTGCTCAAGGGATCTGAGACGCTATGGACATTATCCGCCGCGAGCAACAGGAAAGTTCTGTTGGTTTCAGAATTCTGGAGAAGATTGCGAAGGACATGCTGGAAAGCCCGGGGAACATGTCCACCACCCTAGTGAACACCCCAGCCAATTCGCCTGCAAATGATGGGGTCAGCAACACTCCTGCTCAACATGCGAATCACCACCCGGGCCTTAATCGAGAGGCAAGAAGTTAAGAGGGGGCTTCATGTCCTTGAACCTCTGTCTTTTAGTTGTTCAGCTCTCTATCGAACTCTGTTTTAAGGTGTTTTTCTGGTAGGAGCCAGGCCTATAGGCTCTCGCATTGTAACAGCTCGGTACAAAGCTTATACCTTTACTTCCTAGTTTAATTAAGATCGGTGGGGCATGCCTTTTATCCGTGTCTTGGTCCAAACTGGTATCGTTAACCAGGACCTTTTGTAATCCTATCTTTTTGTACTATCTGTCTGTACTATAATAGAATTTTCCCACTTACTCATAAAAAAAAAAGTTATTCTTAAATTAGAAATAGAGAAAACTTCAAATTTATAATAAAATTTATATTTATAATATTATTATAATTAAAATAAATATTTTATTTTAAAAGAGGGCAGAAAAAAAGAGATCAATAATAATAAATAAATAAGATATTCAAAAAAATACGAAGATATTAGTAATTAAAAAAGAACAACAGAAATCAAGTTTTGAAACATATTGAAGCATTATATATATATATTGAAGAAATTATGGATTCTATATATAGATCTAAATTTTGGACTAAGTGTCCCTATTGTGAAATGGAATTCCAATATCCAACAATTTTAAGAATAGCAATCGCTCATGCCCAATGTGTGGTAAATATTTTATTATGAAAGATGATCAAGGTAACTCACATTTGCAATCCCAGGAACTGGAATGCGAATTACGATACTACAAGGAAAGCAATAAAAAATTACAATTTGAAAATGACAAGGAGAAGTATTTTAATGATTTAATAAATACCAAATTGAAAGATTGTATTCGGGAGTCCACCAAACAAACTAAGGAATTTTAAATTGCAAGAAATAAATTTGACAAGGACATACAAGAATAAGATGAAGAGATCATAATCATAAATTGTTGTTTCAAATCAAGAAGGAAAAGGATAAAGTTCAATGCAGTCAAAAGTTACAAGAGAAGATTCAAGCTCTCCAGCAAAAATCACTGGAAAAGGACGAAGAAAAATCTTCCCTAAAGAAGGTTAATCAGGAATTAGAGGAACAAATTGAGAAGTTAAAAGAGGACAAAAATTCTCAAGAGTGACAGGTGCGAGAAGATTTAGAGTGATAACAATCTACTGCATAACAAAGTAGCACAAACCCAGAAGGAAACATCTAGAGTTTCCATAAAACAAATTCAAGTTGAGGAAAAAGAAATAAACACAAATTTAGTCATCGTCACGGTTCAAAAGGAAGTCAATCCAGCAGAAAAGCAAACAACAAAAACTCCTTATTGACACCCCAATTATAAACGTCATTTTGACCAATGATAGGGTCAAAATGAACATACACAAAAGAGTTATGTTGTCAGACAAGCAAGAACATCAAATCAACATACTAAGCAACAAACAAGAAGAACCACCCCACAAAGCCATCAAATAGCCTTAATGAAGATAGATCTCGGATGGACCACATCGACAATGATGTGATATTTCTTCTTTGGAATTTGTAACACATATCCTCTCATTTCATCAAGTGTCAAACGAAAAGGTCCAGATATGATGGTTCAAGAAAAAAGGCAGACGTGAGTCTTTTCTTCTCCAAGCTTTGAGGACAAAGCTTCTCTAAGGGGAAGGAAATGTTATATAAAAATTAATAATATTACATATTAATGTTAATTATTAATATTAATATTACTTAATATTAATAATTTTTAATTATTAAATAAGAAGTAATTACTTAACTATTTATGAAAAGTCAAAAGACATGACTTATATTCAAAAGGCGCCAAATGACTTAAAAAGCCCAAAGCAATGTAATTATGGATCATCACTTATCTTATCAAATATATTTTTTCTATCCATACATGAATTATTTATCATATATACACTGGGTATTCCAGTAAAAAAGAGAGTTTCTTTGTTCCAACTTGAATACTGAATGATAGATGAAATACCTCTTAACACATATTTGGTGAAATGGTGGTTATAAAAGATATATTTATATGGTGGTATAGTCTCTCATTGGGATTACTAAACTTTTGTGGACAAATTCAATCTATTATATAATGGAATTCATGTGGACCAATTCAAGCTATTTCATTTTTTAAGGTAAATAATTGGATGACCAATCTTTCGTGTCTAGTCATAGGTTATGTAAAGATTCACTTTTCCATTTCAGATTGCAATTAAGGGGAGTAGCAATGGGACCCAAGGTCTCTTCGACTTCAAAGTTTGTTTCGTTTAAGGAATTGTAAAAATTAAAATATCGTTTTGTTGCGGCTGCAACATTTTCCCAAATTTTTAAAATTTCGGACCCTCCTTTTAATTTTGTTTTGCCTAGATTTGCTTATGATTGCTGAACATGGTTATCCTCTGCAGAAATTTTCGATCTTTTAAATAGTTGAATGAATATCTTTTTGACTACTGATGTTGTTGACTCGAACTTGAAATTTTGGTTTGTCATTATTTTTCGCTGTCGAGAAGTCTGTTGACAGTGAATCGGGGCCGTAGTCATCTACGCAGCCACCGTTGCAGAAGCCTACTTATGAACGTTTTGATGGACAGTTTTGATGTTCACCGATGTGATTCATTGCATTTGTTTCTTTTTACTATCTACTTTTTTTATCGCATCAGTCTTATGTATCACCGTCGTTTCAGAAGGCAGATAAAGAATGGGCAGATTGTTAATTTTTCTTTCGTCGATTACTTGGCTTTATTGGTTTAAATTTTTGCTTTGCGATGACCTTTGCTTTCGCCCTCGAAGCGGTTTTATGACTTTGATCGGAAGTCATTATCTATTTATGTTCCGCAGTTGCGGCTCCGGAGCGGACTAACCATCCGCCATATAACTCTTCTTTTTGTCGATGTGTGGTTCAACCTTTTGGCTTGTGATGATATATTTTTGTTTTTTATCAGAATTTTTTTCAACATTGAATCAAGGCCATAGTTCTTTACGTGGCCGCTGTTGTTGAACCCAACGTATGAACATTCCAACGGATTAGTGCTTTTTCTCGCTGATTGACAATGCCTTTGTTCTTAGTAGGTAATGGTTCCAATTTTCGATGCATGGACGGTAGCGTTTAATGTTTTATTTCACCGAATTTTATGTTGACCCGGGATCCTTAGCCTATAAAGTTCTACCGTTGCGGCAGCTTAGGGAGCTAACTTTCCGACTTATATTTTTTCCCGTCAATGGGGTTTTCCCACTGTTTTTTTTTTTGTGAGCTCTTAACATTTTTATGGGCGACAGGAATTCTTTGTTTTTTATCAAGTTAGGGCTTTGTGATGAGAACACAGGGCAGGGTCTAACATTTGATGATGATTCTTATTGGTAGTATAGTTTACATTTATCGAAGTTAGATGTTTCAAATGCAGTCCAACTTAACATTGTATTTCTCATTTTAACTGTAGACGGATTTAGAAGAATGTTCAAATCTAGTTTGATGATCACTGTTGTAGAGAAGACATATCTAAAGGACAAAGTAGAAGGGAGCTAGCTGAAGAAAAGAAAAATGAAGAAGCAGAAATAGAGAAAAGAAGAAGAAAGTCGGGTTTAAGCTCAACAGGATCTAGCAAGAGACCAACGGAATAATGAGAAAAATAAATAGAGGCAGAGGCCCAGGCTTGGAAAAGTTTGGCAGTTACCAAGCTGGTCCCTTTTTTCATAAAAATGCTCTTAAATCATAAATCTGAAATGTAACATTTGTATGAATCATGAGCATTCACAAAAGGACAATATTGTGAGATTAAACGGTGCAGGAGCCCAAAGGTCACTGAGGGGCATCCCAAGATTTTGCTTGTAGTATAAGTATAGGAGAATTAGAGGGAATAAAGGACTTTTTCCCAGTTAGATTTGTGAAGACATATTGTAAGAAGAACTATTTCCTTTTGCAATAGATAATTACAATTTTCCTGTTGGAGAAAGCTTGGTGGAATGTTCAAATGTTGTGCTATGGATTTGTTGAAGAGGAACTCTTTCGTTTTCATCTTTGTGTCCATTAACTGTGAGATCGTTCTAACTCTTTGAACCTATGTTCTTGTATGAATGTTCTCTGGTTTATTTTATGAAAATTTCCACTATGAGTAATGAATGTTGTTCATAAACAATTGGTTATCTGGTTGTTCAAATATATTTAAATGTTCATGTGTTTTGAAATAAATATCAGCTATCTGTGATTTTTCATAATGCATGCACAAAATACATTACTCATTAATAAAATTATAATCTTGCTCCCTAGGGATAGGTTAGGTAGTTAGTTTTAATTTCTTGTTGTGTGTGATTTAGATGCAAGAGAGTCTAAGACGAGAGGTAAGAACCTGCGCATCACATTGTGACCACTCCTTGCATTCTCAATCAATCTGCATTTTAGATAGGCACTTGCATGTCATAATTAGAACTAAAAACACAAAAATATACACAGTGGACCGGTCCACAACCCGTAAAACCTTTTATTTTTCACTAATACAAGTGATCAATTTTGCCACGAAAAAAACGTGGCAATATCCACGGAAAAGCGTGGATATTGCCACGTCTAAGTGTTTTTTGTTCCGTGGAAACTATTTCGTCGCAATAGCGACGACCCCTAATTTGCGTCGCAAGAGCGACGACCCTTTCCGTCGCTATAGCCACGCTCTGTACAAAGGTTTTTAAAAAATGGAGATCCAAGCCGTCGCTATAGCCACGCACTTCCGTCGCTAAATCCACGGACTTCCGTCGCTATATCGACGGACTTCCGTCGCTATATCCACAGACTGCCGTCGCTATATCCACGGTGGGTGAAATTTAAAAAAAAAAAAAATAGTTGCAGCCGTCGCCAGCTTATTTGCAGGTTTACGTGCAAGCTTTATCATGGATAAAGAATTGAGGCCAAGGTGGATCGATCCAACAACCAAGGGAAACCAGGTCAAGACGCTCCATTCT
>LPNX010287258.1:275871-325717 GCA_001517045.1 Pseudotsuga menziesii
GAATGCCCATGCAGGAGGATTCCAAAAAAAAAGACTCTCCTCCCAAGTGGATTCCCAAAAAGAAAAACTCTAAAAAGTTGAGACAACCTCTTCCATAAAATCCCAGTTCAATTCAACGCCATCCCTCCATCTCCTCCCAACCATAATACATCTCAACACCTTATTGTTATATATTATTATCTATAATTATTCCTACAGATAATGGTTATTCACAAGAGCTTCATTATTATCTTCACAACAAAAACATGTCTATAATAATAACTAATAAGAAAACCTTAACACATAACTCAATTTCCCTTCAAAAACTGAATATGTCTACCATTAATTTGAAATGTGCAAATTCATAGTCTCTTTTGACTTGCACAGAATCTTCATATGTGTAAAATTCCCTATCCAGGTCTTCAAAGTTCCTCCATTCTACAAACCCCAGTGAACACAGTCCTTTTTCTACACCATTATGAATAAAAATAAAAGACATTGAAGTAACTCTGGAGAGATTATGAATCAGTACTTACCCTTACCAGATCCACTTGCATTCTCAGATTTTCCACTAGCCTCACTTAACCCAAAAAAGCTGCCTGAAGAAAGCTGATCATGTTCAGGATGGATGATCATGTTTGTGATAGTCACTAGCCTCACTTAACCCAAAAAACCTGCCTGAAGAAAGCTGATCATGTTCAGGATGGATGATCATGTTTGTGATAGTGTCGGGTTATCAGCAGTAGAGCTGGAAAGTATGGAAACATTGGTACCAGGACTCAGAGTTACCCCACGCACGAACCCTCTCTCTCCTCTGTTCGAATGCTAGGTGATTAACAACAGCTCTCGTCCACTGTAGTGAATCTGCCCATTCTCATTGACAGATCCCTACGCATACCTTCTTATATCTGTAGCAAGGATGTATACCCCGGGTCTTGAGGTCTGCTATGGCAGAAACAAAACCAGTTTTCACATATGTATCGATAGATTACTTGAGGACACATTCCACACAGATCTTCAACAAAACCCTAGAATGGGTGCTCATGGAAAATTTTATACCGATAGATATAGTTGTGGATCCCATATGCCTTTACCTTTTAGCAAAGATGCTCTGTGACCTAGGATTTAGACTGAGTTGTGATTCTTTGACAGTCTTTTATTGGAATGGTAAAGGAAGGAAATCACCCATCCTCAACAAAAGAAAACAAATTTCTCTAATTAGGATTTAAAACTCAAATCACAATGACTTCTCTACAGTTTTAGAGTAGAATAACACTACTTTATGCTTTAAAACTTGAACTAAACCAAAAAGAAACTCGAGAGGTAGTACCTGTTCAAAATTTTGAATCTAGATCTCGGAGTGGTTAAAGTTTGATCAAATGCTGGATGCTGGGACCTGGGGCTCTATGAAGCTGGAACCAACGAGCTAACCTGTGGGAAGAAATAAGGAGCCTACAAATTATCCATTTTCTCATGTGGCAAATCGAAATATCTATAAGAAGCTTGGAAATTATGTCCTCTGACTTTTATTCTTCTTCGTATAATGGGTCTGATTCTTTGTTTTTCACCCTCTTGGGATGAATACAGGCAGAGCCTCTTTCTCAGCCGAAAAAAATCAGAGAACTCAATCTCATCCCTAATCAGTTAACAATAATAATAAAATTACCATCCCAAAAACACATATTCGAATACCCAAATGATTTTATGCCTGAGGATGGCGAAATTGAGCTCGAGGACTCTGGTTTTTATTGTGCAGTGATATTTGGCTGGGCACAAATAGGGTTTTGTTATGCCCAAGTCAAGACCAATCCTCATTCATCATAGCATCTGATACCAAATGGCCAAGAGCATGTAGGGAAGAGCACAACGCACCTGGCATCTTAATCCGACTGGGGTCCATGGCCCCCAAAACAAATACCTCTATTTTTTGTGCAAGCTCATTATAGGACTGTGAAACGGGAATCCAAAACACCTATTCCCGGACCTCTGGAGTTCCATTCACTGGAAAAATCTCTTCGGCTTGAAACCACACATTATTCAGCTGATTATCAATGTATTTCCCCCGCGCGCTGAACAAAATTCACAAAAAAATCAAACATAAGCGCGCTTAATCTCTTGGCCGTCGCTAAATCGACGCCTTGACTGTTTTATGAGTCAACAAAAGACGGTGCCGTCGCTATAGCGACGGTCTGGCGTGGATACAGCGACGAAAGTCGGGGCTTCTTAAAAAAATTATAAAAATGCATAATTTACCCTTGATTTTTCCACGAAAGTAAAACTAACGTGGAAAAATTGATCACATGTACTAGTGTTTGTTAGTTGACCTACGGTAGCCGGACTGCAAACCGGACAGATTCCCTACACCAAACAATCACGGGCTAGTTGGGAACGTTGACTGGGGAGAATCCCTTGCTATTGTTGCCTGTGAATTTCCAGGCCTCAACAGTTCTGGCACTAGAAGGAGGGCCTCCAGTGCATCACTGGCCAAGGAAACCCGTTGCCTCAAAATTACTCCACCAGTGATAGTTCCAAAAGCAGTTTGTTTCCCAATTCAACTCCTGAAGAGAAGTGGAAGGAACACTTGTATTCTGTTGATAACGGAGTTGTTAATGATGTGAGAAGACATACCAGGGCTTATGTAAAGAGTATTGGAGGATTACCCATTATCCCTGATTTACCTGAAGAGAGTACAAGAAGAAAGATTGTCCCATCTTGGAAGATTTAGTGTTGGTTGGAGATTTGGAAGAGTTGGTAGAAGTGGTGTTCCAGGAAGTTGTTCAGCCTTTGAATCAAGTAGGCCCAAATACACCTTACAGTTCACCTGTTCATACTCCTATTCATTCACCACCTCATTCTCCACCCAAACTCATGGCAAGCGTAAACGCAAATCAACCACCCAACCCACCAAATCCACCACCACCTTGGAAAGCCAGATCACCCTTGAACTTAACACCTCCGTTGCATGACTTACCTCAAGCTTTTGAGAATTTTCTACCTAAGTTTGATCCAAATGAGAAGGTTGTAGTAGATGACCCTTTGCAAAGTTTCTATTTGGCAATAGATGGATTAAGGGCTGGGGAACATGAGGATGTAGTTTGTAGACTTTTTCCACACACCATTAAAGGAGCAGCAGCATTGTGGTACTTTGGTTTGCCTACAAACTCTATCCCAGATTGGGATACCTTTGAAAGGATTTTCAGAATTAAGTATGCAACCCAAAAGATGCATGCAGCACTAATGAAAGGCTTAGGCGCTTTAAAAAAATAAAGGAAAGAAAATTTACACAGTTTCACTCAAAGATTTTCTGCTTACCTCAAGAACTTCTCTGCAACTGATAAGCCTTCTGATAAAGTTTTGATTGAGTATTATACCTCAGCTTTAGGTCCGGACTTGGCTATGTTCGTAAAAGCTCAAGTTAAGCCTACGTTAGCAGAGACTTATGAAGAAGCAGAAAGAGTAGAGGCTGAAAAGGAAAGTATAGAATATTATCCCAAGCAATATGGAGGAAAAACTTTTGGGGAAAGAGCCTTATTGCTGTCTAAACCTAAGGAGGAGAAATCACATGATTTTGAGGGGATGTTAAAGATGATGCAAAAGCTTTCCAACAGAATAATAGATTTGGAAAAGGAAAGAGAAGCTCGGGAAGCTTATCATCCTTACTACAAGAAAAGAGAAGATAACAACCCATTCAAGACCCCTCCGCACGGTTCAGCATCAATGAATTTGATAGAGGTAGGGATGGATAATTTTTGCACTTTTCACCAACAACCCCATTTTGAAAAGAATTGTCCTCAATGGTTAAATTCAATAATGATGGTGATGAATCAGCTCTTGGATTCTAAATTGACTGAGGACAGTGATGAAGAGGAAAAAGGTAGTAAGACCATAGAAAAACAAGAAAATGATACCATGTTTTTATGGGATTGTGTCTCACTGTTTGATACAGAAAAAAGTACTTTGAAATCTGAGAATATACCAATGACAACCAAAGACCTAAATTTGGTGAATAAAGACAATTCAATAATCTCAAAGATTAAGAAGTTGCAAGAGAATGTCAGGATTCAACAGCCAAAGAACAATGTTGAGGACAAAGTACCTGAAATCACCATTATTAGCCAATATCCGAAGCAAACCAACAAGCCTGCTAAGCCTATGGAAGACCAAGTGGGTAATGTCAAAGAAGACCTCAAAGCACCTGAAGGACCAGAGGAAGAATTTCCCACCAACAACCAACCTGTAGAAGAGATTGTTGAAGCAAGTGTGGGAGGTAAGACTAGGTTTAGAACCCCACATTTCCTTTTGAATCTGGAAATTTTGAACCATAAGGTGCATAATTGTCTAGTAGACTCTGGGTCATCAGTAAATGTTATGCCACTTATAGTCTACAAAAATATTAATGGACAACCTAAACCAACTAACTGGCAAGTTACTCAGTTAGACAGGACCAATGTGAAAGTAGTGGGGGAAATGGAGAATGTTCTCATTCGTTTATCTGCAAATAAAAGGATATGTCAGTACACTGATATTGTAGTAGCAAACATACCTGATGGCTATGGACTGATTTTGAATTGAGACTAGTCAGCAAGACTAAATGGGTATTTTTCTTCAGATTGGTCACACTTGTGGTTGCCTCAGAAGGGAAGTCCAAACCAGATCAAGATATTAAGAGAGCCCCACATGAAGCACAATGTTACACAATTGGAAGAAAAAAATGAATCAATGAATTCTGTGTTGGGAAATTATCTAATTGAACTAGAACCGGGAAACTAACAAGTGAAAGAAGCTAGCAGTACATCAGACACTCAGCCAGATCTCCTTTGGTTTTCACGGGCTGATGAGATTGATTGTAAAATAGTAGTTTTAGTTTCATATATAGTTTTTTCAAGACCAGTAGATGTAGTTTTTGATAATGGGTAGGTCTTTCTCATTTTGTAGTCAAGCCTAGCCCCTTAACTTACAAGTTGTCATATTTACAGGGGTGGACAGAGGACTAACCAGTTAGTGGTTTAGTTCTCAAATTTTATTTTTCTTGATTTTTATGTTTCTTGATTATCCTGTACATAAATAATTTGCTTTGTTGGTTTATTTTTGATTTATTTTATTTTTGTTGGTTTTAATTAGATTTTGGTTTATTTCAATAAAAGAGGCAAACTTTTGGTTGCATAGAGAGCATCATAATTCTGGATTAACTAAAATCCTTGATTATAAGACTGTGTACTATTCTTTTATTTGAAAGAATTTCTTCTAGTTTAACAATTTTCCTAAATGGCTGTGAACACATTGAAGTCCTACTTAATCCTTGTAAAATAACTCAGGATCAAAAGTCTGGAATACTCTTTCAAGGCTCCATCCATCTCACATGTAAAATGTCCTAGGGGGTGACAGCAAAAGACCCACGGAAAGGAAGCAGGGTAAACAATATATTATATATAAATGATCCCATGCCAAGAATTGAAAGCCAAAAGGCCGATAAGAGTTGAAAAGCAAAAAAAAACTCCTATGAAAGCAACAGGTACCAAAACAAAGTACTGAATCATTTAAGTACAAAATTGCCAAAGTTATTCTCCATCCGTGAGCTGAAAGTCAAATGTATCTCTCACACAAAAGGACACTATGGATAGAGGAGCCTGAATAAAAAATTCAGAAAGAAAGGCATGCAGAAGGACTCATAAAAGGACAAAAAGTCCAAAAGGCACAAAAGTGCAATTGGCATGGGAATGAGGAACAAATGAATATTTATGTTTACCATATGTTACAATCCTATGGTGTCTAGGCTGAAGGCTACCTAAATACATAGGTAAAAAATGAAACTCATCTTCTTGGCCTCAAAAGAATTATCTTGAATTTGAAATCTTGGGTTCCATTTTTGCTAAATTGGACTATCATCAATGATTAAAGGTACACAGATTTACCATTTGGGAAATCCAAACAACTAGAAGAATTCAACATGTTGGTTTTATTGTGAAACATTCTGTTACTTAAGGAAGAAATTGTCCAGAGATTCTGGGTTCACCATGTATTCACCAATTGTTGCAGCTACAACGTTTTCCCAAATTTTTAAAATTTTGGACCCTCCTTTTAATTTTGTTTTGCCTAGATTTGCTTCTGATTCCTGAACATGGTTATCCTCTGCGAAAATTTTCGATCTTTTAAATCGTTGAATGAATATCTTTTGACTACTGATGTTGTTGACTCAAACTTGAAATTTTGGTTTGTCATTATTTTTCACTGTCAAGAATTCTGTTGATAGTGAATCGGGGCCGTAGTCATCTACGCAGCCACCGTTGCGGAAGCCTACTTATGAACGTTTCGATGGATAGTTTTGATGTTCACCGATGTGATTCATTACATTTGTTTCTTTGGATTGTCGATGTTTTTTATTGCATCAGTCTTATGTATCGTCATCGTTTCAGAAGGCAGATAAAGAATGGGCAGATTGTTAGTTTTTCTTTCGTCGATTACGTGGCTTTATTGGTTTAAATTTTTGCTTTGCGATGACCTTTGCTTTCTCCCTCGGAGTAGTTTTATGACTTTGATCGGAAGTTGTTATCTATTTGTGTTTCGCAGTTGTGGCTCTGGAGCGGACTAACCATCCGCCATATAACTCTTCTTTTCGTCGATGTGTGGTTCAACCTTTTGGCTTGCGATGATATATTTTTGTTTTTTATCGGAAGTTTTTACAACATTGAATCAGGGCCATAGTTCTTTACGTGGCCGCCATTGTGGAAGCCAATGTATGAACATTCCGACGGATTAGTGCTTTTTCTCCCTGATCGACGATGCCTTTGTTCTTAGTAGGTAATAGTTCCAATTTCCGATGCATGGACGGCATCATTTAATGTTTTATTTCACTGACTTTTATGTTGACCCGGGATCCTTAGCCTATAAAGTTTCGCCGTTGCGGCGACTTAGGGAGCTAACTTTTCAACTTATAGTTTTTCCTGTCAATGGGGTTTTCCCGCTTTTTTTTGTGAGCTCTTAACATTTTCATGGGCGACAGGAGTTCTCTGTTTTTTATCAAGTTAGGGCTTTGTGATGAGAACACAGGGCAGGGTCTCACATTTGATGATGATTCTTATTGGTAGTATAGTTTACATTTATCGAAGTTAGATGTTTCAAATGCAATCCACCTTAACGTTGTATTTCTCATTTTAACTGCAGACGAATTTAGAAGAATGTTCAAATCCAGTTTGATGATCGCTATTGTAGAGAAGACGTATCTAAAGGACAAAGCAGAAGGGAGCTAGCTGAAGAAAAGAAAAATGAAGAAGCAGAAATAGAGAAAAGAAGAAGAAAGTCGGGTTTAAGCTCAATAGGATCTAGCAAGAGACCAACGGATTAATGAGCAAAATAAATAGAGGCAAAGGCCCATGCTTGGAAAAGTTCGGCTATTACCAAGCTGGTCCCTTTTTTCATAAAAATGCTCTTAAATCATAAATCTAAAATGTAACGTTTGTATGAATCATGAGCATTCACAAAAGGACAAAATTGTGAGATTAAACGGTGCAGGAGCCCAAAGGTCACCAAGGGGCATCCCAAGAGTTTGCTTGTAGTATAAGTATAGGAGAATTAGAGGGAATAAAGGACTTTTTACCAGTTAGATTTGTGAAGACATATTGTAAGAAGAACTATTTCCTTTTGCAATAGATAATTACAGTTTGCCTGTTGGAGAAAGCTTGGTGGAATGTTCAAATGTTGTGCTATGGAATGTTGTTAATCACTCTTTCGTTTTCAGCTTTGTGTCCATTAACTGTGAGATCGTTCTAGCTCTTTGAACCTATGTTCTTGTATGAATGTTGTCTGGTTTATTTTATGAAAATTTCCACTATGAGTAATGAATGTTGTTCATAAACAATTGGTTATCTGGTTGTTCAAATATCTTTAAATGTTCATGTGTTTTGAAAGAAGTATCAACTATCTGTGATTTTTCATAATGCATGCACAAAATACATTACTCATTAATAAAATGATAATCTTGCTCCCTAGGGATAGGTTAGGTAGGTAGTTTTAATTTCTTGATGTGTGTGATGTAGATGCAAGAGAGTCTAAGACGAGAGGTAAGAACCTGTGCATCACATTGTGACCACTCCTTGCATTCTCAATCAATCTGCATTTTAGATAGGCACTTGCATGTCATACTTAAAACTAAAAACACAAAAATATACACGGTGGACTGGGCTGCAACCGGTAAAACCTTTTATTTTTGTTACTTGACCTACGGTAGCTGGACCGCAAATCGAACGGATTCCCTACACCAAACAGTCACGGGCTAGTTGGGAACGTTGATTGGGGAGAATCCCTTGCTATTGTTTCCTGTGAATTTCCAGGCCTCAACGTGTTCTTTACAGTTGCTTCAACTCCTCATTTGCCTGGTGCCTATATAATGGATAAAGTGGAAGATGTTCACCATCAGTGAAGATTATAGTGACACAAGTCACTTTAGTGCATTAAATTTATGAATAAGTTGTTGATATTCAACTCCTCATTTGCCTGGTGCCTATATAATGGATAAAGTGGAAGATGTTCACCATTAGTGGAGATTATAGTGACACAAGTCAATTTGGTGCATTAAAGTTATGAATAAGTTGTTGATATTTATATATATAATGATTACTGGTCTCCTTCATCGGATTTATGCCCATGTATTTACTCGACTCAGATAAATAATTTTGAGATATGTCTCTATTCCAAAGGTTATTTTATGGTTATTTTTTATCAAGTCAATTATGGAGAAGTATTTTAGGAAAGTTCTTGAGTTTGGGGAACATTATGATTTTTTATAACCAGCGTAGATCCAAATCCTAGACTCTATCAAGCGCCGAGAGGGATCAAATCTCTTCTTAGGTATCCATTGATTTGATTCAAACCAAAAGACACATCTTTTTATTTAAGGTCCACATATAATATTTTTATTATTAATATTTAATATTATTTATGGTCGACATATAATATTTTTTATTTTATTAGGAACGAACATTACAACATTTCACCATACATTGTTTTAAAACCACATGCAAGGCCCTCCTACAACCATGGGTTGTTTAGGAGGCCTTGCACATGGTCTTAAAACCATTTGCAAGGCCCTCCTAAACCATGTAGGATAAAACCATGAGTTGTTTAGGAGGCCTTGCACGTGGTTTTAAAACCATGTGCAAGGCCATCCTAAACCATGTACAATAAAACCATGGGTTGTTTAGAAGGTCTTGCACATGGTTTTAAAACCATGTGCAAGGCCAACATTTTTTGAGGATAATTCAAATTTTCATTTTTTATTATTTTGTTAGGTAGGAACATTACAACATATCTCCATATTGTGTTTTTTTCATGACCCACATTTTTTTTACGGATAATTAAATTTTTACTTTTTTATTGTTTTGTTAGGTATGAAGATTACAACATCTCCCCCATATTAGGTTGTTTTTTTGGCCGACATTTAGTTTGGCCTATAATTTAAAAAAAATATTATTAATAAAAATAACGTTATGTAACATTACATAATGTTACGTAACGTTACAAGATCTCCCCATACTGGGCTGTGGAGCGCCTCTCGACGCAATAACCCTTTAGTTCCCACAATTTGATCCAAGCTCTATGTCAGTTATTAGATGTTTCCTTATAGTATATCTAAGTTAAGGAAGATATTGGAAATACTTTGAATAATTACATAAAAACTTCTTTTAAGTAAACCACAACAATATTATATACATAAGTTCAAGTTTACATTGAAATTGATTTAAGTAAAGGTCTTCTAAATATTTTAAATGGATTTAGATGCATTATGAGAGTACAACATTCTACTGTAGGATCTTATTCCCAAATATCTATAAAATTTATGTCTTCATGTATGATCAAACAAAAGAAGAGTTAAATCTAAATTTTAAAAAAAGTTAATATTACTTATCCATAAATGTCGATTAAAAAACCCTATAAAATTTATGAAAATAGAACATTCTAATGTAGGATTGTCATATTCCCAAACATCTATAAAATTCATGTCTTCATATATAATCTTATCCATTAAACAAAAAAAGAAGAATTAAATCTAAATTTAAAATATCGATTCGATTGAATAAAAAATAAAATAACAAAAATCAATAAACAACATATTTAAAGAAAGTTAATATTACGTATCCATAAGTGTCGACGATACTTGAAAATGTCGCCCCTCTCGAAGGAATGAAGTGATTTCATAAAGTTTACACTTACAACATATAATAATCAATCTTAAATATTATAATTTTTGCTAAATAAAAAAATATAAAGTGATTTCATAAAGTTTACACTTACGACATATTATAATTAATCTTAAATATTATAATTTTTACTAAATAAAAAAATTAGCATAAAAAGGTACCCGCCATAAAATTTAATAATTTGACCACACCATGTCATCTTAGTACTCTTAAAAACAATGTTTACTTCTAGATGGAGTGAATTGTTCCCTGTCATGCCATACTACTAACCTTTGGTATTGATAGGAGGATAAATTTTGAGGGTCTAGCATTAGTTGATTGAGTATTTATTGTGCTTACAATATTATAAAAAATTAATGCAGTTTGCTTAAAGTTAGAGATATACATGCCCCCACCTAAACTACTTTATGAGATATAAAATGCTACTTTCAATAAAAGGTGTCAGTATTTGCAAAAGGAGGCATTGATACCAAAATTGTGGGTGGGTCATATCTTAGCTAGAAAGGAGGTCATCATCTTATGAAGGACGTGACCAACAAGGTAATCAATTATTTCTATAAAATTTTTAATATTAAAATCATAACCAAAGTAAATATGAAAATTCTCACCTAAAATCTAAAAGTGTAGAGTTCTATATTTTGAAAACTCTCAAACCCATAAATTAGTATAAAATGCTAAAATCAAACTAATCATACTATGTAATTTAATTGAACTTTAAGTTACAAATATATTTAAAATGAGACAACATAAATAAAAAATAAACTTATGTAATTTAATTGAACTTTAAGTTACAAATATATTTCAAATGAGACAACATAAATCAAAAAATAAAGAATTAATGTTATTTTAGAATAAAATTAAAATAAGATAATATATTGGGTAATAATATTTGTATATAAAGAAATTTATAACTAATCAATAATGTTTAATGATTAAAAGCGCATATTTTTCAAGGTTAAAAGTTAAACTATAAAAAAAAAGTAATTATTTATATATCTATAAATTAAGTAGTCAAATCATTACCTAAAAATAATCTATAATCTTATAAAGTAATTTATAAGTAAAAAATTTTATATATCAATTTAACATAACCACAATATCATTAAAAACACAAAGACTTTTTAACCTCCGTCCTCTTAAAAACAATATATATCTAAATCACAAATCTTCATGATCCACTAAGTGATTATCTTATTAGTCCCTACCATCAGCTAGTAGGGACTCTATGAACGGCCTTGCCGTAGTTTTCAATTATTTTGCACGCAAAACAAAACGGATATAAATTATTAGTCTTAAGTTTCCATTGAATCATTTATAACCCAATTGTTTTATCTAATTATTAGTCAGTGTTCATGTTTATTTGACATCTATTTGCCCACCGTTCTTTCAACCAATTGGAAAATTGGAACTCTTATTTGGCCTCTTCTCGAGGCAGGTATCTTTTTGGACATCATGATATCCTAAGTTTCACTATCAGCTTGGTAAAAAAAAGACTGATATGTGTTAATGATATTACTCGCTTAGCATTAGTTTGCTAATAACTCTTAACATTAAATGTTTGTTTGATTCCACCCACCGCCTTGCTCTTTGGTGCCACCTTGCTTTTCGGTGGAGAGCAGCCTTACTCTTCCATAGACCGCCTTACTCTTTGGTGGACAGCAAGGACAAAATGCTGCCAGGTGGTGTCGAGATATTTTCATAAGGAGAGATGGCAGGTGCAGACGTAGTCGGCTTTGTTTTACAATTGAGAAAGAAAGACAGACATCGAAGGAAGGAGGCAAGCAGCGTGAAATAGGCAAGCAGCACACATTGCAGACACTACTTCTGTTGAGTGATCTCGGCCCAGGAGCTAAAGAGACAAGCTAGGGACCCTTATTTTGGCTTTTATTCAGATGTTAATAATAGGGATGAAGCACCAGATGATCGTGGTAGAGAGTCTGAGTTTCCTGACCGTGCTTTGGAATCCCATGCTCGTGTTGCAGATCAGCATCCTCTGCAGAGACAGCCAACATAGGTATTTCATATTTTTATCTTCAGCTATTGTTTTTTTCAACTATATTTGGCTTACTAAACTCCAAACTAAAACTGAACTAGGAAGCTGCTACCGCTTTGGATAGTCAGCAGTATAGACTCTACAGAAGCTCATCCTGCGACTAGACAAAGATAGCTTTAGATATATTAGGCAAGACATGATTTCTAAATAGATAACGAGATTAAGTAACGAAGGTGGGTAGGGAGGTGTACTTATCTCTTGCCATGCGTGAAAATTTCTTTCTGCATAGGCAGGCATTATATTAGAGCATTCTGGTAAGGACTCCGCTGCAAATAAAGCCCATTTTCACCAGTGGCCTTTAGTCGCACACTCCAAGTAACCTGAGTAATAAACAGGCTATTCTTCATGAGTAACCTGTCGTCGTTACAGCGTGCAATCAGCAGGAACGAAATCATAATCAGGAGAGCCATTATTGTGTTCTTCGCTCTGGTCTGTGAATGAATGATGTATCCTAGAAATAGTTCATGGAGAGCATCCTCAGCTGACCGGTTGAAATGAATTATTTGAATCATCAGTTGAAGCGTGGAACCAACATAGCATGTGCCGATAAACTCCCCTTCTAATGTCCCAATAAAAACACACAGCTCACATCCCCTTTGAGGGTCTATTTCAGGTGGTAGGTCATGTAGCAACTACCATAACATATCTAGAGGTCCAAGCAGCTGGATGAATAGCTAGCTATATTGCGGAAGGCAGAATCTGATAGACGGATGGGGGCTGCTTGGTCGGTCAAGAAATGAATGCTTAGCTTAAGTTTGAGCTACCACCAACCTTCTTTCCTTACCTTATTACTTGCCTTTACTCGTTTGCAAAAGGAATAGGAATCTGGAAAGTATGCCACCCACACAATCGATTTTTGGAGCATCGTGCTAGCTCCAAGTCGGGATTGCCAGATAGCAAGTATTTTTACCGATGGCGGCCCGAACAGAGGTTTGAACAAAGGCAATGGACACAGAGGCAGGAGCATATTGAAAAAAAAGGCATAGGAAATATAACATAGAGTACACCCGGAGGTTTTGGGTGAGGTATTGGCTGCTCTAATTAGTGTGCAGGTTATTCAGCGATTTGTGTTTAACTTGATCTCATATTGAAGGTGTGTCTCCTCTTCTCATCAAGACAAAACAAAAGTATAACATATCTATCATGTTTTTCTCCATTGAGTAGATTAGAATCCACTCACGTTTTTTTGGCTTGAAGCTCTTCGTCAGATTGACTTATTTGCCATAAAACCTTTTCTTAAGGAAACCCTAGTCTTTTCTTTTGTTGAGAAGACTCAAATCTGTTGGCCGCTATGCCTTTTCTTTTGTTGAGAAGACTCAAATCTGTTGGCCGCTATGCCGAATTAGTGTTCTAATTTTTGTATGGTTTTTTGCTCAGCTTCACAATCTATTATTCATTTGGCCACAACTTTTAACTGACTTCGGATGTTTAACAGAAAGAGGAAGGAAAGGTAACCCGATATTGTTGCTTTCATTAGATAGAAGGAAGATCTTCTTGCTACCTGCTTATCTCTTGCTGCTTCCTAATCCATCACCCTGATCGATGAACACTATTGGGCCTATCCCTTGCTGGTCGAACCCGAGATTGAAATAAACCGGCGAGACACCAATAACACCCATTTCCCCCATCATGAGACAGATAACCCTACCACAGCGATCCTGAGGGAGAAATTCATTTTTATAATTAAATATACAATTTGAATAATAAAATTTCAGATTTCAACATTATAATCAAATTTTAATAATTAGCACACCTACACCATATTTTTGAAGGCACTCCATTTAAGTTTTTTTTTAATCCTTCACACTAATGAAAACTTAAAATGCTTAACCTATAAGACAAAAAGGTTTAGATTAAATATGTATCATATTTCTGGTTTTCGTTGCAGATTGCCAATTAACATACTCCCGCAATAATATTCATGGGTTTGGGTTTAGACTACTGACGAACATACTCTCACAACAATTCTGTTTTTACAAAATTAATTCATAAAAAATGACAATTTGAAAGCTGGCGGGCAAATTGGTCCTCTGCATTGAAATCATAGCCTGTAATGCTGTAGCTTCATCAAAGCACATAGACAAAGACTCGTAAAAATAAAGGATGCCTTGAGGCCCAGGATACTGGATTTTAATGGCCCCTGACTAAGTTTTGGCTACTGTTCAGACCCACAAAATTTAAAAGAAGAATGTTTATTTTTATGCTTTCATAATGGAAAGGACAACTTTAAATTAGTAAAGCTTTGTCATAGATAGCCATGAATCTTTAGCACAAACAATCATATAGTTTATTATTGGCATGAACACTGTCCAATACAAACCAGTCATAAGCCAAAAGAGTAATAACTATCTATCGTAAGTACAAAAAACAAAATATCAACAAAATACTGGGTGCAATATTGAGTGCATATGGTAGTTCTGCTAAAATAACAGCCAAGAGAAACACAATGAAGAATCAGTATAAACTCAATATTTTTGAGTCTATAAGACATCTATCAGATAGTTCTTTCCAAGTAATCCTATCTAGATAGCCTACTCCTAAAATAACAGAATTCTGTCAATAAATTTAAAAAAAACTTCCCAAAATGACCCTTGACAATGCAACCGTCAAGAATTAGAAAGAAAATATGCAAAGAAAAATGGAATCTAGTACCGTAGTAGCCTTCACCTCTAACTTAACCCTGTGACTATGCCTCTGTAACATGCAGATCCATCGATTACTACGCTTTCCTTTCCCACCCATGCTAGCAAATGCATAGCGCATTCCAGAGAAGGGAACCGAAAGTTATAGCTACTAAAAGTGAGCTTTACTCTAATTGATAGATTGAAACGCACTCATACTTTAAGTGTATAACCAAATGGCAGTTCTTCCTCTTCGTTCTGAGATTGGCTTGATGGTTTAGAGAAAAGTGACAGTATGTTTCTTCATCATATTCTACACATAACCATGTCCCAATGAGTATGACACAGACCGCTGGTCTAATTCAAAATCAAAAAAATCAAAAACATGAATTTCTCTTCTAATTACGCTGGTTACGCTGGTTCCACTGCTGCTACGCAAAACCATGCACTGAATCTATCTCAGGAAAGCCAGAGACTACAGGAATTGATAAGCATTCACATGAGCTTTTATCTAGAATACAGGACGAACCATGAAACGAACGTTCTATTGTTTTCCTAGCTATAAATAAGATCTTAAATCCTAAAACAAATCTCTGTTCAAACTGCCAATTTTAACAATTAAAATGGGAGAGCAGTTATAGTATCATCCAACTCGAATCTACACATGTAGAACTAGTTCTTAAAAGAAAATATAAGTATTTCATATTAAATATTGAAATACAAATTTTTACATACTTGGCATTCTACCTTTGCCTCTTATGCTTTACCTGTGCAAATTTTTTATGATGGGTCTCGATCTGGATATGAAACACAGGCTATAATTTGATTAAGCCTGGAACATGGGTAGCGCATGAACTCGTGGTTTATAGTACCAGTCGTAGTTGTCATAGTTGTCAGAGTGGAAACTAATGAAGAAGATAGAAAAAAGTGCGATAACAATCAGAACGAAATGAGTTGAACTCAGCGCGCAATACGAAGGAGCGGCCTATTTTATGAGTCATAAAGGCTACCTTGGGACTCTGCAAAGAGGGCCTACATGCAGCCCGGGTGGAATACATGCAGCCCGATCGCTACCGGTGGTTAGGTGTGGCCTTAGACGCATGGCCTTCGTGCACACTGCCGCACCCATCATTAGTGCACGCATATGCCGGTTATCAAGGCTGTCATACCAAGTTACATTTGTCATACCTGGTTGTCATACCTTTTTTTAATTGACTAAGTTAAATTTGTCATACCTTTTTTTAATTGACTAAGTTAAATTTGTCTTACATATGTCTAAAGGCATGTCTAATGTTTAGCATTACCGCATGTCTTATGTTCAGCGGCATGTCTTATGTTTAGAACATTTGTCTAATGCTAAGTATTAGATGTCGATTAGCCTTTTGCAGGATTGTATGCATGTTAGAGGTTGCATGCTGCCGGTGACAGATGCTTTTAGACATGTAACACGTGGTGAGACTGATTTATGAGCCAGATATCAGGTTACATCTGCTATTTATTTATTAGCTGATTGCAAACGAATTCAATTGTAATTTGCAGCTGAGTGGAACAATTAGGTACCGTTTCTTACGATTCTTTAAATTCATAGGTAATAGCAATTTTCAGGTTTTTATTTTGTGCAAATATCATTTTGTTTTCTTAGGGAAGGTTTTAATTGTCTTAATACTGTAACTCTTTATCCATATAAAAAGTCTATCAGACATTAAGACCAGAAAAAACAAAACGGAAACCAACAACGAATTCTTTCACAAACTGAGAACTAGAAAACAGTTTTAGGAATTGAAATTGAGTAAACAGAAACCCAACTTACTTGATAGCAACAAAACTAATGAAGAAGGTAGCATTGGGAGGAAGAGAATTGCCAAGCAGCGTAACAATTGAGTTGGGTTGCTTTTCAATCTGCTTGAGGGACTGGAACAAGGTGCCGCCAATTGCAACTCCCAGAAAAACATTGAACACTATAAAGTAAAAATACTTTCCAGACGAAGCTCTCCCTACATGGCTTTCTGAAGGGATCCCTTCAGCCTTGGAGAGGATCATGAGAATTGTAGGCCAGAAATACAAAAAGAGAATCAGAACAAGCTGAGGTGAGAAAGCTTCAAGGGCGCTTTTAAGTGCTTTTATATCCACAATCGGTTTCAGAAACGGGAAAAGTTTTCTTAGATTATCAAGGGTTGTAAATGCAGAGATAAAGGTGATGGGAATCATGTAGAAAACAACACTTAGAGACATAAAAATGTTTACAGCGGTCTGTCTAATCATCCTTTGATAGAAGGGAATAGCAAGGTTTTTCCACACTACTTGACGAGGCTCGGGAGCTGCCATTGTAGTCCATGTATCCCCAATTTGTGAATGCACAACCTGTGCTGCAGCTGCTGCAACAGACCTGCTGTTGAAAATTATAAAGGCTGCTGCAACCTGCTTCTCTGTCAGTGTAATCTTCTGTTTTGTTTTCAGCTTGAGTGATAAATCCTTTATTCTTTCATTATAGAAATTTATAGAGTCTATTTGTTTGCCCAATAGTCCCAAAGTTCCCGTCTTGTGCATTGAACGTGTTCCCTCCAGTTTCTTCACAGTCTCAGAGTTTTCAATTATAGCTTCAGCTCGAGCTAGTTTCTTTCTATAGCCTTCTACTTCTGTACATACCTTATCAGCCTGTTCAAGAACATAAAAAAGAAGAAAGTTCAATACAAAACATAACCCTAGAATTCTATCCATCTCTGAGTGGAGATTGAACAATGAACCATTGAACGCGTAAGACTTCCGTTTAAGCCACCACCAAGGCACAGCCATAGGAAAAGGTTCAAATGGAAGATGTATTGGTGATGAGACACACTTTTGAGCAACTCATCAACCAAGATTTTTGACACACGAAATACAGTAGTCCTTATCTTTGAATGATTGGGCATACTACATTGACAAAACTTGCCACATTCATCATCTATGTTTAAAATGAAACTGGGTGAAGGCCGAAACAGAACAATATTAAGAAACGAGTGATTGATTTATGGGTATGGTTGAAACAAACAGTTTAACTAGCTGGTTCTAAGTTTAATTTGTCTTGAGAGGTTCATTTTAGGGTCTAGTAGGGTAGATGTATAAGTCTTTTTGTGCTCATCTTAGGGTTAAGACAGGCATTTTATAAAAATTTAGAAAGTCACAAAAATAATATATTTGTTAATTTAAAATAAATGCTCATCTTAGAGCTAAGATAGGCATTTTATAAAAAATTTAAAATGTCATAAAAATAATATATTTGCTAATTTAAAATAAAAGATTTACAGTTAGAAAGATTTGATCTCCTCTATAGTTGGTAGATTATTTTAAAATGGATCTATGCTTACATCCAAAGCTTAGCTAAAAAGTTTGGAACAAATCTATGAATCTAAGCTCAAATACTAAAGAGTTTGGAACAAATCTATTTGCAGATAAAGAAGCTAGTTGCTTCACTGAATGTTTGCTAAATAAAACCAATCATTAAAAAAAGTTTGGAACAAATCTATGAATCGCTCAAATACTAAAGAGTTTGGAACAAATCTATTTGCAGATAAAGAAGCTAGTTGCTTCACTGAATGTTTGCTAAATAAAACCAATCATTAAATTTCTAAAAACAAATTCGAATAGATTCAAAAAATTGCAGCTTTAAGTTCATTTAGGGTTGTAGTTTGGAAAATTTCAAATATCAAAGCTTTAAATTTGCGGAATGCGGTGACTTAGGATGCAGTAAGAAGCTGCAGCTCTCTTTAGGTGAATGAAGACTTGTTCCCTGTGTTGGTGTACAGTTCATGGCTAATATTTGAACCTATTTATTAGCGAGCAAAGCGGATCCACAAAAACTGAAGCAAGTGAATCAACAAACTGACCCACCTCTCAATTCACCAGCGAAGAAACAAATGAATGAACCCTCCCAATAAATTGTACTACCCATAGCGGATCCATTGTAGCATCATAGTTAATCACATTTTTCGCCCTATATATTAAAATAAAGCACCTAAACTCATCAAATTACAACAAACACAATACTCATGAGTGCAAATAAAAAAAAACATGCTACCATCAACAAAGCAGGCACAGCAATAGGGACTTAATATCATCGGAAGATCATCAGATTGCTCAAGGCTACTCGAGGAAGCACGAAACGAGCAGCTGTGAAATGGCAGCCGCTGTCTACAATGCCTACTAATACAACGCAGTGGGCAGCTTGGTGAGCTCCTGTCTATCCAGTATAATCAATTTAAAAGGGAGCGTTAAGCCGCTCGACCATTAGGGATATGGTGTATATAGAAAAAGAAAAAAAAAGTTTGCTCATTGTGCTACTGGAATATCTGGAACTTCCACTTGGTCACCCGTGTCTGTCCCCATCTTTGTTGCTCCTGGGTATTTGCTCATTGTGCTATTGGAATATCTGGAACTTCCACTTGGTCACCCGTGCTTGTCCCCATCTTGGTTTTTTGCTTTCTTTTTCTTCTAAAAACAAATTCGAATAGATTCAAAAAATTGCAGCTTTAAGTTCATTTAGGGTTGAAGTTTGGAAAATTTCAAATATCAAAGCTTTAAATTTGCGGAATGCAGTGACTTAGGATGCAGTAACAAGCTGCAGCTCTCTTTAGTTGAATGAAGACTTGTTCCTTGTGTTGGTGTACATTTCATGGCTAATATTGTTCATGTGTTTTCTTTTAGACTGCTGACGAACATACTCTCACAACAATTCTGTCTTTACAAAACTAATTCATAAAATATGACAATTTGAAAGCTGGCGGGCAAATTGGTCCTGTGCATTGAAATGACAGCCTGTAATGTTGTAGCTTCATCAAAGCACATAGACAAACACTTGTAAAAATAAAGGATGCCTCAAACTCTATTTTGGTCTTTGCTTGTCTATTATTGATTTGGTAGGTGTGACCCCTCGTATAGCATGAGGATTGTTCCAGGTTGAAGACCCTGCCCAAGCAGGCTGCATTTGGAGGATATGGGCTTTGTAGCCAGGGTGTTAGTGCTTTAATGCATATTTTGGTTATGAATTATAACCTTTTTTGGCATCATCATCTCATATTCTGGAGGGCCTGGGTTGATTAAGCACCCATTGAAAAACACATGCCAACATCAAACCTATATTTCAAAAACATTATCTTGTTAGTCTAGGGTTTAGGTTATGTTTAGCGGACTTGGTTTTTTGCTTTCTTTTTCTTCTAAAAACAAATTTGAATAGATTAAAAAAATTGCAGCTTTAAGTTCATTTAGGGTTGAAGTTTGGAAAATTTCAAATATCAAAGATTTAAATTTGCGGAATGCAGTGACTTAGGATGCAGTAACAAGCTGCAGCTCTCTTTAGTTGAATGAAGACTTGTTCCTTGTGTTGGTGTACAGTTCATGGCTAATATTGTTCATGCATTTGCTTTAAGACTGCTGACGAACATACTCTCACAACAATTCTGTCTTTACAAAACTAATTCATAAAAAATGACAATTTGAAAGCTGGCGGGCAAATTGGTCCTGTGCGTTGAAATGGCAGCCTGTAATGTTGTAGCTTCATCAAAGCACATAAACAAACACTCATAAAAATAAAGGATGCCTCAAACTCTATTTTGGTCTTTGCTTGTCTATTATTGATTTGGTAGGTGTGACCCCTCGTATAGCATGAAGATTGTTCCAGGTTGAAGACCCTGCCCAAGCAGGCTGCATTTGGAGGATATGGGCTTTGCAGCCAGGGTGTTAGTGCTTTAATGCATATTTTGGTTATGAATTATAACCTTTTTTGGCATCATCATCTCACATTCTGGAGGGCCTAGGTTGATTAAGCACCCATTGAACATCCTTTGGCTGCATATAAAGATCCGGAGCTCGCAGCATGCTCCCCAGTTTGACATTCTCACAGGAAGTAGCATAAGCATCTATTGTGATAGCTAAGAGTATCCAGCCCGATTGGCCAATTCAATAACTTCTCAACTAGCCAAGCAACCAGACTTCAAAACTTAGGGCAGGGACTTGTTGCTTAGCAACCTCCCTTGTTATTTCATAGTGTGTGTGCATAAAAAGAGGTGGCAAGACAACTAACACTAAATAGATTGTTTTGGTTGCCATATATATCTAAATACCTATTATACAAGGTAACATAAGTGGTATTCTATTATTCTAAGTTGTATTTTATTATTTTAAGTTGTTTAAGATGTTGGTATATTTATGAAAAAATTTAATTGCTTTTATTAGTTATATAATATAGTTAATTAGTCATATAACATAGTTAATAATCTAAGATAGAGGATCATATTTTCAAAAATGTTGAGGATATGAATTAGTAGAAGATATAGTTGTTTAAGATGTTGGTATATTTATAATAATAATAAAAATGTACAATAATAATAATAAAAATCTATAGACAAAATACAGTTGCTTTCTTTAGTTATATAACATAGTTAATTAGCCAAGTTAACAATCTAAGATAGAGGATCATATTTTAAAAAATGTTGAGGATATGAATTAGTAGAAGATATAGTTGTTATTTGTTGTTGTTCTAAGAGCTTCATGGAAAACATGTTTACAAGATGCATTTAAATAAGGAGTATGTCACGAATGGGATGTTATATTAATAATGTTAATTCATAATTAGAAGGTGTTCATTATTGATATTTTATTTAGTATTTTTTAAGATCATTTGTAGCTTTATGATAGTTTTAATGCTTTTTATTTTAATTTTGGTGTGGGTACCTATTGACATATAGCATATTCAAGGTTAAAATGAGTATGAGAAATTTGATATATATTTGAGGGATTAAAATGAGTACGAAGAATTAAATAATTTATTGGTTAAGATATATATTTACGTTAATAATGTAAAAAAATTATGGAAAAACTTTAGCTACAACGAGTTTTTGGTCTCAATCATTTAAGAATTCTTTTTCATACTCGGATCTTATGGGGTGTAATACCTCTTGTTTGAATCTTGTAATATATTGAATTAGATTATGTAAAATGATGTAAATATGCTAATATAGATTACTAGTGTGGAGCTCAAGGCCAAGGCTCGAGTAGTGATTGCTAGGCAAATATGATCTAAATATATATATAGCCGATATGTTTGGCTTGTCATAATGATGTAAAAGCTAGGTAAATATTATGGTAGAAATTATAAAAATGGTTTAAGATGGATGTGTAAAGAGCACTAAAGAGGAGGTAAGATTCCACAAGAGGGGAAGAAGAAAGGGGGCTTATGAAAGAGTAATCCTATGTTGCAAAGTGTCAGCCTTAGAACTCACTGAATTGTCGCCATGTGCCTTAAATGAGTCATTTACTTATTTTGACTTGTTAAAATCCAAGTATTAAATGTTGTATAAAATTAATAGAGAAAAGATTCTAATGTACTTATTAATCTACATATATAAGCTTATAACCCTTAACCCATAACCCTTAACCCATAGTTCATATAATCCTTTATATATATCACCTAACACAATCATGGCTTTTATAATATCTATCCAACTTCCGAGTCCTTTTACTACTATATGAAACTTTAATCACTTTTCTAAATCCAAACAACTATCATAACTAAATTATAATCTTTGCTACAAAATCAAATCTGTATTTAATTTATTGCATGTATGTGTTATATTAATGATGTATCATAACCAAGTTCTAATCTATGCCACAAAATCAAATCTGTATTTAATTTATTGCATGTATGTGTTATATTAATGATGTATATGAATGTACATAAATTAACTTTTTATGAGTGAAGAATAATTGTACATATTATTGTTATGAGTATGATTTAAGAATGATTTGGCACATATTTTTCATTTTTTATATAATATAATTAAATATACATTTAATCAAAAAAAAATTAAGCCATGTATTACCATTTTTTAGTTTCTTATAATTAGGTCAACTTATTGGGTTCTCACTAAGTCTATTAATCACTTCTATGTGTTGTACTTTATAATAATAAGATTACACCATTTACCATTTCTTTAATGAGAGATTTTACAAAATAAAACCAGAAATTAATGTAGATTTTACACATAATGTGATTTTATGTTAATGTTGTAAGTAAATTAAACTAAAGCTGTATTTATAGTTTAAGAGTATAAATGTATTTTTTATATACTCTATATCAATGAGTGTTTGTAGCATATGAGCATACATAAAGTTTATGTTGATATTATTCGAATAACTGAGAAGGGGGATTGAATCAATTATTACTGCTCACAGATTTATAGCCATGATAATGCAACAAATATATAACAGAAGTAATTGTTATCAATTACACATATGATGGGGACAGAGACAGATATTCATGAGGAAACTCATAAGAGAAAATTATTTTATTATAAAGAAACTTTCTTTGAGCACCAACTCAAGTGAGGCTACAACCTTTGTTTTACAAGAAACAACTTGTGGAGAGCACCAACTCTCCTGGTTTTCTAGCACTCACTAGACTTGTACAAGCTCCAACTTCCACACAGAAGACTACCAATCTTCCCTAGCACCACCCTACCACCCTTATTCCATGGATTTAAACTTTGTTTAGTACAATATGATGAAAAACCAGATATAGCTATGCTTACCAACTCTATTACATTCTCTGATCTTCTTCTACTTCCACTCATTCAAAATTGGCTCCCTCCAATGTCTTTGTTCTACGTTTTCTCCCCATTTCAGTGCATGACTTAGACTTCTTTTTTCTTTGTTTTATGCTTGCTAATATTTATTCCCTGCACCTGTTCGTATGCCTAACTTTCAGTTTCATAATTGTTCAAGAAACCGTTCAATGACTCATGGCAAGAAAGGAACCCAATCGATAAGGATTCTAAACTTCTTTAACCATTTGTCACCATGTTCTTGAACTCATAACTGCTCGAATCGAATTTAGCAATGTGACCAAATATTTATTCTGTAACTTATGTACTCATGATTCTGTAACTTACCTCCCACGAGCTATCTTTCCACAATACAGCTTTCTGCAACATAGTTTCTGCAACTTGAGTTTCTGCAACAACCTTTCTGTAAGCTCCTTTCCGCAATTGTGGATTGCGGGTTGCGAGTATGAAACTCACAGTTTTCCCAAAAACTGCCTTCCGTAATCATGTGGTCGCAATGGTCCTTCCCACAATCAAATTGTGGATTGCGGATTGCGGATCCACCTTCCTACTTTTCCCAAAATTGGGCTTCCACAATTTTCCTTCCGCAAGTCTATTTCTACAACTTTTGAGAGTCGTTGATTTCTTGCGGGCTCTTTCGTAACCTTCGATCTAATATCAAATGCAGATCTCACCATAACATTGCAGATCTTCACTTTTCTTTTGTGGATCACTTATCTTCCGTACAGGTTTACTTCATGAATATTTCCCATCGTCGATCCATCTTTCCTCCTTTAATCTGGTACGTCCAATCTTTGTCAAATGAATTGAATGTATTCGTTGGATCGTTTGCTTCCTTAGGGGAACCAGTTTGCTTGCATACATGAGCAAAGAGCCTGATTACACTCAGATCTATGCTTATCCGTCCTCCTTGTTTTTGGATCATATTCTTGGAACTTATGTGTTGCCATCAATGACAACTTCATCATAATATGATCTGTTTCCATGTGATCGCAATACCTATCATAATGCCAACCGTCTCCCTTTTTGGCATTGATGGAAACCTTCAAATTTTGGATGCATGTTGCACTTGTAATCATCGACTGCTTATCATATGTAGAAACAAAAACTTCTCCCCCTTTGACATCAATGTCAAAGAAGACTTTACAACACAACTCCCCCTATCAAAGTGAACAAGTTATTTGGAATAAGATATGATAACCAGCTTCTGGTGTAGGTACTCAAATTGTGTCTTTGGTAAAGGTTTAGTAATTATATCAGCAATCTGTTATGTAGAAGGAATGAAATTCAATTCAACTACTCTATTTGTGACCTTCTCCTTTAAGAAGTGATACTTAATTGGTATGTGCTTAGTCTTGGAATGAAGGACTGGATTCTTGGAAACACTAATGGCACTAGTATTATCACAATGGAGAAGAATGGGATCATCATATTTTACCTCCAAATATCCCACTATCTGAATCATCCAGAGTACTTATGTTCAGCAGGTAGCAGCTATAATGTATTCAGCTTATGTAGTAGATAAAGATACCGATCCTTGCTTCTTACTCAACCATACAACTAAAGAAACACTCAAGAAGAATGCACCTTCACTTGTGCTCTTTCTTTCGTCCAAACAATTTTCCCAGTCAACATCTGAATATGCAGTTAACTAAAGGTTCTGATTTCTAGGATACCAAAGAGGATAAGTCATTGTTCCCTTCAAATATTTGAATATCCTCTTAACAACCACCAAATGACTTTGCTTAGGAGCATACTGAAATATTCCTACTATTCCAACAGCTTGCATTATATCAGGACGAGATTATGCGATGTACAAAAGACTACCAATCATTGGTCAATATGTTCTTTGATCAACATCAAGTGAGGGATCATCCTTGCTAAGTTTGCATCCAACAACCATAGGCGTACTAATAAATGAAGATTCTTCCATCTGAAATCTCTTCAACATCTCCTTCAAATACTTCTCTTGGGAGAGAAATAAACCTTCAGAACTCTAAATAATGCGAAGGCCAAAAAAGAATGACAATTCTCCTATCATTGACATCTCGAAATCAGATTGCATGGCATTAGAAAATCATTGAACAAAAGAATCATTAGCGCATCCAAAAATAATGCCATCCACATACACCAAAAAAAAAAAAAATCATCACCTTCATATTTTATGTATAGATTACTCCCAATAGTACCTTTCTTGAATCCTTTGTCCTATAGATACTTATCCAGTCTATATGATACCAGGATCTTGGTGCTTATTTCAATCCATATAGTGTTTTCTTCAATTCGCATACATAGTTAGAATTGTCTTTCAGTTGGAACCCTTCACGTTGCTCTATATAGACTTCTTCTTCTAGATCTCCATTGAGGAATGTTGACTTAAAATTTATCTGATACACTTTGAAGTTCTTATGATTGACATAAGAAAGAAACATCCTAATAGCTTCCAATATTTCCACTGGTGCAAATGTTTCATCAAAATCATGTCCCTCCACTTGTGAATACCTCTTACAGACCAATCGGGCTTTATTCCTCACAATTTGTCCTTGTTCACTCATCTTATTTTTGAACACCCATTTGGAGCCTATTATATTCTTATCTGCGGGTCTAGGAACAAACTCCCAAGTGTTATTATTCTTAATTTGATCAAGCTCTTCATTCATGGCCCTAATCCAATCTTCATCCTCACTGGTTTCTTTAAAATACTTAGATTCAATCATGGATGGGAAAGCAATCTGATATTTTTCTAAATATTTAATCAATTTCCTTCTTGTCTGAACTCCTTTATTCTTGTCACCAATTATCTGATTTTTAGGATTACTCTTCTGAATAATTCTGGAAGGTGGTTTTGTTTCTTTCTGCTGTTTTGAATCGGTATGAATGTTTGCACCTTCATCTTCTGTCTCTGAATCTTGTTTTTCAGATTCTTGGACCTTTTCTTCCTTAACTTCAATTGTATCCTTTGTATTTGGTTCAACGCTAATTATCATAATATCTTTTACAGAAATTCCTTCATCGATTTCAATGTTAATGCAGCCAACCAATTTATGTAGCCTCTTATTATAACATGTGTACCTTTTATTTTTTTGTAGCATATCCTAAGAAGATACCTTCATCATCCCTGTCATCATATTTTCGAAGATGTTCATCATTGTTTTTAATATAACATTTACTTCCAAAGACTTTAAAGTGTTTGATTGAAGCAGTTCTTCCAAACCATAATTCATAAGGGGTCGTATCATTGTTTGACCTTAAGTTAGATTTGTTAAGAATATGGACAGCTGTGTGAATTTCCTCTAACAAGTATGTCTAAGAAATATTCCTTTCATTCATCATTGATCTTGCCATCTGTTGAACTAGCCTATTATGTCTCTCAACTACTCCATTTTGTTGTGGATTCCTTGGAATAGTATACTCTCTTTTAATTCCATGTTTACCACAAAACTCTTTGAAGTCTCCTGATCTAAACTCTCCTTCTCTATCAAACCTTACTACCTTCAGTCTCTTTCCTATTTGATTCTCAGTCAGAGCCTTAAACATTTTG
This sequence comes from Pseudotsuga menziesii, assembly GCA_001517045.1. Taxonomy (NCBI): domain Eukaryota; kingdom Viridiplantae; phylum Streptophyta; class Pinopsida; order Pinales; family Pinaceae; genus Pseudotsuga; species Pseudotsuga menziesii. The sequence goes on from LPNX010287258.1 coordinate 302,853, forward strand.
AATTTTTCAAATGCTTCATATTTTTCCTTCAGAGAGGCAACCCATGTGAGTATGGAATAATCATCAATGACCAACATAAAATATATTTATCTTCTTGTTCCTTCCTTTCTTGATGGTCCACACAAATCCATATGTACTAACTGAAGAGGTTTGTATGTTGATGTGAAGTTCTTGGATCTAAACTGTATGCGAGTTAATTTTCCCATTTGACAAGGTTTACAGATAGAGTCATATGGCTTTGATATTTTTGGAAGATCTTTTACTGCCCCATTTTTCATAAGCTTGATTATGTGATCAAATTTTAAGTGTCCAAGTCTCCTATGCCACAACCAGCTTTCATCATACTTGCTCAGATGGCATTCTTATTTTCCTTCTTTCAAGACATAGACATTGTTTTATGTTCTTATGCCTTTTGCAACCAACTGTCCTAAGGGTACAGATTTTATCTTGCAATCTTTAGAAGTGAAAACAACTTCATGTCCTCTGCCACAAACCTGACTGAAACTAAGAAGATTATGTTTCAATCCATCTACAAACAACACATGGTGGGATTTCCCTTTGGCATTACTCCTTTTCCTTTGATTTTCCCTGGAGCATCATTTCCAATGGTCAGATTTCATGATTTACTTTCACTTAGAGACAAAACTTACCTTTATCACCAGTCATGTGTTTGGAACATCCACTGTCAATATACCAGGGGCCATTTTTCCTTTGAACAGAGAGCACTAAACCACACTTGTTATTTTCTTTCTTCTTCCAAACTTTTTCACTTCCAACCAAGTAACTCGGTCTTGGATTAGTTTTGTAATTCTTCAGATGACAGTCTAAGGCCTTGTGTCCAAACTTATGACAAACATAACATTCTGGCTCATTGTACAGTAGATCAAAAGAATTGATATGTTTATCAGGTGTTCTTCTTTTAGTTGTGAATTGAGTTGTATGATGTTGTTGTTTACGCACTTACTGTCGTATTCTATGTTGCAACAATTGACTGTTATTTGATATCCTTAATTGCATACTTCTAAAATTAAATGCACAATTTGCAACTTTGTGACCAAAATTAGAACAACAATAACAGTAACCAGGAAAAATATTTGGTATCTGAATCTTGGTTGTCTTCCTTTTTGTTGAATTTGTTGCTAAGCAAAGCTTGATTGATATTTCTAATATGAATTCCTAATTCTAGTACTTGTTTCATCTTCATTTCCTTTTGTTTGCAAAGTATGTTCATATTCTAACTGTTTGTTCCTTTGAAGTTTAATCAACTCATATGATTTCTTGTTTTCTGAGTGATTACTACTTGAACTTTCTTCATAGCCGAGACTTATTTTTAACAATGGAGACCTTTGCTTATGCAAAATGTTGTTCAGTTCTTTTGAAGCTTTAATACTTGGCAGATTTTGGTAATACAAAGCTTGAAATTTCTCTAATTCTTTTCTAGCTGTCACTACTTCTTCTTCTAATGCTTCACGTCTTTTTTTCTCCTTTGTTAGTTGTTGTTTCATACTATCTTCTATTTTCTTTGCTCTTCTAATTCGAATTTTAACAGAGCAAGATCTTTAGTTGGTTTTTTACCATTCTTTTCATACTACATTGTTAATAGTTTTTGTTTCCTCTTCTTTAGTCTGAGTCTGGCAATCTCTTCCAAAGCACTGATTAGTTCACCTTCCATATCAACCATAGCTTCTTCATCATTCAAGTCACTTCCTGTATATTCATTTTCAAAATCTTCTATGGCCATAAGCATGAAATTAGTATCTTCATAAGATGAATCACTATCCATTTCTTGTGAGGAATCAACATTATTTGCACATAACTTTTTCTTTTTATATTTAGCCTCTTTATTGTATTTCTTGAACGTGTAGTTCTTTTCATCATCAGAAGTCTGACCCTTTTGCTTGTGGGGACATTTTGATGCGAAATGGCCTATCTTGCCACAGTTGAAACATTTAAAGGGAATATTGCCTTTATATTTACCTGATCCTTTCTTCTATCTTCTTACAAATTTTTCCTCATTCACATCCATTTCAAAATCAGTGTTCTTATCTGCTTTAAAGGATGCTTCTCTAGAACTGGATTTATCTTTACTAATCCTCATTTCATAAGAAGTTGGAGTTCCGAGGACTTGGTCAATAGGCAGAGTTTTAATATCATTTAATTCTTCTATTGTAGAAACCTTGGTATTAAATCTATCAAGAAAATATCTTAAAATTTTCTAAACTAAGGGTCCTTCATCAAACTTTTCACCAAGACCTTTCATAGAGTTCACGGTCTCTTCTTCTCTTAAGAAATATTTACTATCTGTCTCATCCTCATTCATCTTTAACTGTTCAAATTTCAGTCTATATGTATGTAATTTGGCATCTTTTACTTTCTCATTTCCTTCATAACTGCTTATAAGTTTGTCCCACATCTCTTTTGTATATTCAAGATGCATCACCTTAACAAAATCAGCTTCTGCAAGACCGCTCAAGATAGCATTCATTGCCTTTGTGTTAAAACTAAATTCCAACTTATCGTCTTTAGAGGCTAGCACAACAAGCTTTACATAGCCATCGTCTACTACATCCCAAACATCAACACCTAAGGACATTATATATGTTCTCATTCTAACCTTCCAGAAGGAAAATTTTGTTCCATTAAATAGAAGAACCTTATTGGTAAAAGTCCCTTCATGACTTGTCATGTTTAAGATTACATATCTACCTTTAAATAAAAGGAGCCAACTCTGATACCAATTGTTGAGATTATTCGAATAACTGAGAAGGGGGGGGGGGGTGTTGAATTAGTTATTCCTAAGCTTAAACAATTTTCAGCCTTTTAAAAACTTTATTATTGTTCACATATTTACAGCCATGATAATGCAACAAATATATAACAGAAGTAATTGTTATCAATTACACATATGATGGGGACAGAGACACATATTCATGAGGAAACTCATAAGAGAAAATTAACTTTGTTTGAGCACCAACTCAAGTGAGGCTACAACCTCTGTTTTTCAAGTAACAACTTGTGGAGAACACCAACTCTCCTAGTTTTCTAGCACTCACTAGACTTGTACAAGCTCCAACTTCCACACAGAATACTACCAGTCTTCCCTAGAACCACCCTACCACTCTTATTCCATAGGTTTAAGCTTTGATCAGTACAATATGTTGAAAAACTAGATATAGCTATGCTTACCAACTTTGTTACATTCTCTGATCTTCTTCTGCTTCTACTCATTCAAACTTGGCTCCCTCCACTGTCTATGTTCTACGTTTTCTCCCCATTTCAGCACATGGCACACACTTCTCTGCTCCATGTTTTATGCTTGCTAATCTTTATTCCTTGCACTTGTTCGTATGCCTGACTTTTAGTTTCACAATTGTTCAAGAAACCGTTCAATGAATCATGGCAGGAAAGGAACCCAATCGATAAGCATTCTAAACTGATTTAACCATCTGTCGTCGGGTTCTTGAATTTATAAATGCTCGAATTGAATTTAGGAACGTGACCAAATATTTCTTCTGTAACTTCTCTACTCATGATTCTGCAAATTCTATCCCGCAGGATATCTTTTCATAATACAACTTTCCGCAAGCTTGCTTCTGCAACATAGTTTCTGCAACTTGAGTCTCCGAAACAACCTTTTCGCGAGCTCATTTCCGCAATTGTGGATTGTAGGTTGTGGGTATGCAACTTCCAGTTTTCCCAAAAATTGACTTCTGCAATCATGCGACCACAATGGTCCTTTCTGCAATCGGATTGTGGATCCACCTTCCCACTTTTCCCAAAATTGGGCTTCTGCAATTTTCCTTCTACAAGTCTATTTCTGCAACTGTTGAGAGCGGTTGATTTATTGTGGGCTCCTTCCTGACCTTCGATCTGTGATCAAATGTGAATCTCACCTTAACATTGTGGATCTTCACTTTTTTTTGCGGATCACTTATCTTCCGTACAGGTTTACTTCGTGAACCCTTTCCCACCGTCAATCCATCTTTCCTCCTTTAATATGGTTCTTCCAATCTTTGTCGAATGAATTGAATGTATTCTTTGGATCATTTGCTTCCTTAGGGGAACTAGTTTCCTTGCATACATGAGCAGAGAACCTGATTACACTCTGATCTCTACTTATATGTCCTCCTTGTTGTTGGATCATATGCTTGGAACTTATGTGTTTCCATCAATGACAACCGCATCATAATATGATACGTTTCCATATGATTACAATACCTATCATAATGCCAACAATCCAAATGTTCATATACTTGTACTTTTAACTATTGTACTTTATATCACTAAACGTATATGAATTAAATGCATTTTATGATAGATCATTGTTATTATTTAAACCAAATGCTCTTTTTGATCTCATCTTAGTTGTTTTTGGTTTAACGCCATACCAAAAAATGCATTTATATGATTATCATCAAAAGTTTTAAAAATAGATTAAAAGTAGATTGAGTATTTAAAAATAGATTAAGTGAACTTTATAAAATTAAGTTTATAGGTACATTTAGATTATTATCTATTAAAGTATTTAAAAATAGATTACATTACATTTATAATTCAAACTGGTATCATTTTATTGAAGTTTCATATAGATTAAGTTAAACTAAGTTACATAAATTTCATATAGTACATGGTGTTTATTTTATTGGGTTGCCATGTGTATTTGGTTGGACATAACTGAAATATATATTATTGTAATTTATATTTCAGATTCAACCCTAAGAATGAAATTTCTTAAGAAATAGATTCAAAAAACCTCGTGTTGGAGGTGAAATTTCTAGGTTTGCATCAAAAAGCTTTTATTTTTTAAATTTCCACAAGCACCTATAGTTTGAATCTATTGGGAAGCACTAAGCACTAGTGTTTCATAAGTAAAAAAAAAATCTATAATTGTGTATATATCGAGCATTAATGTTATCACCTATTCGTGTGTATATATTGGAACATTGATGTTATCACTCTATTCGAAAGAACCGGTACTTTATGTATAACAAAGAACAACATCATTTCAACAAAAGGTAACACAACAACATCCAAGTGCAAATCTCATGGTGCAACTAAGTTAACAAATCACATCAATGCTTATTTTTATCCATAAACATCATAGGATGAATCACGTCACAAGGTGGAAAATTATTATTAATGGTATGTTTTAGCAATGTCACCAAAAAAAAATCCATAAAAATATCCACCATCTACTAAGCCAAAAAACTTTGCTAAATTCTTTGCAAAAACCTAAACTTTTAGTGTAAAGGTTTTAGTACAAAGTATTTTGAAAAAGTTGTTGCATGCATTGCCAATGAAAACCTTTGTACCTAGTGTCATTAAGTGGAATAGGAGGAAAAGTGACACCGCAAGCATAGTGACGAGTTGAGACATTTGCATGTGAAAGGAGGTGAGTGGGTAGGTAGTAATGGAAGATTATGATGGTTGAGATTCTTGATATCACACACTCATGAATCAACGTACAATGAAGTTTGGTTTAAACTGTTGAGTTGCCAAGAAAAAGGACAAGGTCATTTTAATGGGTGGAAAAGGTGGTGGGTGGCCTATGTAGGGAGTGGGGACAAGAGTTCCCTATGGGTGACCTCACAATCTTAGGATATGGGTAGGGTACGTATCACCATTAATGTTAGTGATATGTCCAAGTGAAAACATGATAACGATTTATACAACTCAGAGATACGGTACAAAAATGACATACAAATAATGTGTTGGCAACTAAACAATGTCTTGGTAATGATTGCTAACTAACTTGCACTAGATGGGAACCAAGCCACACTTAGGCATGTAATTTTAATGCATTTAGAATTGAGTTTGTAGTTTTTTTTAGGTTAGGGAAATTGGTAACTCGTCGAGATTACCTGGGCGAGGCCCAAGTTCAAAGCCGTTGGCTGCCACTATAAACTCCAGATATATCCAACAGCCCGCAAGCCAGATATACCAGAAACTTGTGACTCAGCAAGTGCCGAGACGTCCCGGACTCCAATCCCGCAGGGGGCGGTAGCCTATCCCAAGGGGCGTCTACCCTTCGAGCCTTATCACAGCGGGCCATGTCTCGGTGGGACTTGATCCCTGATGGGCTGGGTGAAAACCACCTTCCCCCATCGTACGGGATCCCACGTCATTGATAGAATTGAGTTTGTAGTTAGCTATATTTTACAACATTTGATAGGGTTCAGCATGATGACTTGGCACATGCAAGCCAAGGGCCAATGTGGGTACTTTAGTTATGTAATTGTTCTTTTTACTCTTTAAAGAGTTTGGTATCTTTTTTTTATGAAAACTAACTATATTTTATTGAAGTATATGAAGTGGTAGAAAACTAAAGACACATATGTATACATTGTAAGTGGTCATAGGAACAGAGCCATAGTACAAAAATATAGCCCGGAACCAAAAGAAGACCAACAATAAAGTAGCAGCTTATAGGTCAATCGAGCAAGTCCCAAAGAGAAAGTATGATAGACAAAACATCCAAATAGTAGTCCAATGCAATGCAAGACCAACAATAAAGTAGCAGCTTATAGGTCAATCGAGCAAGACCCAAAGAGAAAGTATGATAGACGAAACAACCAAATAGTAGTCCAATGCAATGCAAAACAATAAGCCCAAAAAGGTGGGGCAAAAGAAAAATATGGGTCCAAAGAAAAGAGTTTGGTATCTATTATGGAAATTGTGATAAGTGTAGGCATGGTTTATTATAATTTAATGATGTTGATTGGGTGGTGATGTTAATAAGAGAATGTTGACTATCAGATATGTCCTTATAGTTATGTAATTGATCTTTTACTTTTTAAAGAGTCGGGTATTTATTATGGAAATTGCGATAAGTATATACATGATTTAATATATTTTAATAATGTTGATGGGGTGGTGATGTCAATGAGAGAATGTTTACTATCAACTATGTCTTTTTTTTCTTTCACAAAGAAAAAATTGCTATACTTACTATTCATTTATGAATCAAACTAAGCATATATGTCCTTATATCGAATGTGTGTGCAATTGGTTGGTGCAACATAATATGTTCTTCAGTTACACTGTTAATACAAAAGTAGAGTGTATGGTTTAATAACAAGCATGAAAAGATGCTTTGTGACTTTTGAAGTTTTGTTTGGAAATAACACTTGTGGAAATCCCATGTAGATGGTGGGTCTCTATCACAAGTGCGAAAAAAGTGTTAATATCTATTTTCATTTTGTTGTGTTGCTACATTTTTTCTCCTCACATTCTTTTGAATGCAAGTTGTGAAGGGGAAAGAAAAAAGTGATGCCTTTCTACATATGACACCTTAGTAGAACCAAAGATCAAAAAGAAAAAAGAAAATAAAAGGTGGTTACCTCCTTTGGAGGAATCCTTGACTGAGGCCTTCCCTCTACATGTTTTTCAAAGTACCCCTCTACAAACTATAATTCAATAAGGATCCTCCATTTTTTTAATTTATTATGTTTTTATGTCGTAAATATAGGCAATGGTTTTATGCTAACTACGTTGGTATTATAATCGAGGCTTGAATAGACCTTATAAATCTTGAATTTGGTTTTATGCTAGCTATGTTGATATTATGCAAGGCATAAATTTATGCTTACTATGTTGGTGTTAATACATTTTAACATGTTTGCATGAGAATTGTAACTCTGCAAATTACAAACAAGTATGTTATGATGCTATTTAAATTTCATTCTAATGTTTTGTTATGTGAAGTACAATAACTTTGCAAACCGCCCCTAGGAAAACCGTGATTCAACAAGCACTCCCCACTTTTTTTTTAATTTTGTTATGTTGTTATGTTATTCCAACCACAATGACTCTACAAATTGTACCTAAACAAATTGTAACTTTGCAAATAGTAATTTCTTCAACTATAATTCAGCATGAACACCTTTTGTTATACGTGATGTAAATTTTTTTATATTGTTATGTTAAGCAAAGCATGCCTAAATAAAAACCAACATTATCAAGCTTGAAGTTGATGTTATAAACCATGACCCTAACTTTATCCTAACTACGTCAACACTATCCCAAAAGTATTTGTGAGCAAATTATAACTTTGGAAGCAATAAATCCTTCAATTATAATTCAGGAAGGATTCCCTATTTTTTTTAAATGGTATATGTCTATGTAAAATTTGTGATGGTGTTGTGTTATGTAAACCCTACCTAAATAAAAATTGTTCCTACCATGCTTGAATTCAATATTATAAATCATAATGTCAACTTTATCCTTACTATGTTGGCACTGCCCCTAGGAAAACTATAATTCTATAAAAAGTAATTCCTTCAATCATAATTCAGCACGTACTCCCCATTTAAAATGATAAAAACATTATATGTTATTTAGATTGTGTTATGTAAAGCACACCCAAATAACAATCGGTGTTATCAAGCTTGAAGGTAGTGTTCTAAGTCATGATATCAGCTTTATCCTAACTACGTTGATAGTATTCAGGTTTAAATTTATGTTTACTATGCCAGTGTTATTGAGGTTTAATGTAATGATTCCTATGGTAATGTTAATGCATTTTAACATGCCTTAATGAGAACCTATTTGTAGGGTACACCTTGCCACATAAGGTTTATTGATGTAGATGATGACGATGTTGATGATGTTTTTGTAATTGAGATTGTTAAGATGCTTAGGCCAAGAAGATCAAGTTCACATGTTAGACATAAGTTGCAAGTAATTGTTTTCTAATGACTTTTTATAGATGAATCTTTTGTTTGTTTTGATTATCCGTTAGGGTAACAAACTTCATGATCTTTGTGTGCATGTTAGAGCTACAACCTCTACTAGGAATTTACAAAAGCTCAGAGCTTCCTCTTGAATTGTTGAAAACATGCACAAAGAAAATCCCCCCTCCATCTTAATCTAGATAATCCCCCTCCCCTTCTATTCATCTAATCGATTATGGATATGAAGATGATGATATACCTGACGGTGTCTTACTAAATATGTCAACAGTAAGTTTGGTCATAGCAATGATTTCATGTTTTTGTTGTTAATTTCTCTATCAATTTGATAATGTGGTTATCATGACGTTGAGATTTTGTTATTTTCTCTTTATAGGGAGATGAACAAATCGAGGAAGTTGAATAATGGTTCGATGAACAACTATTGGAGGAAATTTATGGTAAAAGCGGGTTGGAGTCGGACAAAAAAATATACGAGGTGGTAAGTTCCCAACATTATGAGTTTCTACAAGTCACTTTGTTGTTATTTTTCTATTGTAGTCTGAAATAAAGTTCTAACTTTTATGATTTTCATCTAGAACGGGAATCCATGATGGTGAATGATGTCAAGAAATGATCGGATATGATGTAGCTCTTATTTTATTCTAACACCTTCTATGTTCAACATGTAATCGGTGATGAGCTATCCCTTGGTTATGATGCCACCCCAAGATAATAAGGAAGGAAGTCAAGGAACCAAATCTTGGACAGAGAGATATGCATTGTAAGCACATCCGCCACATGGTAAAAGAAAGAAAATCTCTAGATCACATATCAAACCACAATATGTGTGCAATGCAAGTATAGACAACTTGGTAGAGTGGTGAAAGGATATGTCAATGGGCACCATTTCCTCTAGCAGTTGACCACAACAAGTTATCATGCATGTCTACAGATAGCCCCAAGAAGCATAACAAGTTCTAGGTCCAAGTAGGGAGAATGGGGGCACACATGTAGTACTTTTTATTATTTATTATCATCATCTCAAAATAGGCTTCCCAAAATTGGCTCCTCTACAGCAATTCCAAATAACATTGTATTACTACTATGTAAACTAGTTTTAGTTGTGTGTGTGTGTGTGTAATACAAAATTTTCAATTACTATAACTCCTTTCTTTTGCAAATTTTGTTTTGTTGTTGGCGATGTTATAGTTATGTTAAACTTATGTCCAATAGTGATACCAATGATATTGCCTATAGTGACGTTGGTGTTATTGTTTGCTTTTATTGTTATGTTGGTTTAAGTTATAGTTTGTTTTGTTGCTATGCTTTATATAAACAATTCAAATTGTTAAGTATGTTTTTGTTAGTATGTCAGTGAAATTATAATTGTTCTATTGTTATGCTTTATAAAAGTCATTCAATCATTTAAATGGTATTCATTAAATCATTCAAACTTAAACTTGTGTTCTTGTGCTCTATAGAAATCATTAAAACTATTATAGTTGTTTTGTTGATATACTTTATATAAATTATTCAAATTGTTATAGTTTTAGTTTGTTTTGTTGTTATGCTCTATACAAGCCATTTAAACTATTATAGTTTTCTTTTTGCTTTTATGTTATGCGAGTTTGTTATAATTTGTTTTGCTAGGTGATTTTGTTGTTATGTACTTGAGGATAATATGAGAATACTAGGGAGTTACCCAAGGGGACAATGTATAGAATGTGGCCATAGGCACACTTGGTAGTTGTTGGGTAATAAAAAGGCCCACTAGATTGTTGAAGGAAAAAATATACCAATAATGTGTAGTTGGTTTAGACCCCAAGGAGTACTTATGAGAAAGTAAAAATATAAATTAGTATTATTGTATAATATATGTTGGATGAATTGTATTGTAGTAGGCATGGATTGTGAAGTGATTCCTTCCACAAGGAGTAATTGATGGCATTACCCTACTTTAAGGGTTCTTCTCTACATTCTTGTGTTGTTTATGGAGTGAATGTCTCTTGGCATTTTTTAACCCTATGAGTTCCATATCATTGTTGTGATTCAATTTTTGGGTTAAGGATCACTACAAGCAATATCATAGCACTTTCTTGGGCCAAAAATTTGGAATATTTTTTTTGTTTTTGTAGATTTTTGAAGGAAAAAAGAGTATGGGGGTATTCAGCTAAATTTCTAAAACCTCTTGTGCGGAATCTAAAGAATCGGTTGTATAATTGAGTTACTCTCACCGATACACCTGATTAAAAAAAAGTCCAAATTGGAGCTTGGGAAGAGAAGTTATCACTAATTTTAAATCAACTATTTGTAGGGTTTTTTCAGTCACGGTTGCATGGATTGTAGAAATTATATATTTAAAAAAATGGATTATATAATTTAAAAAATTGGAGTTGTAGAAACCAACTCTAATAGATGAAAAAAATGGTGGCATTTCATAATTGTAGTCATAATATAGATTCTAAGAAATATTGAGAGAGTTATGATCATTTTAAATTTGTTGTCTCAAAAGTAGGTGATTTTCTTCAAAACCCTAGTTCTAGTTTTAGAGGTATAGCAAGCAACTTGCCTTTTACAGGAAAATTATATGATCTTAGTGTTGAATAGTACACAAGTAGGGAAAAGTTATGGTGGAAGGGGAATTGGAGATATCGGTTACCCTATCGATTGAAAGAAGATGTCACTAGATGGTGGTTGTCATGTCCCTGCCCCTCTACCAAAGAGAGAGGACACGACTATTGCTTCTATCTAATCCAGGCAACTAGCTCCATAAACGTAAACATAAAATTACATTGAAGTAAAAGATGCAAATATGCATTGTCTAACATCATTAATCAAGATTATAGCAGAAGCAATCATACATTCAACATAAGGAGCATGTTCATCATAATTCATATAAACAATACAGTTGCATGGGTAATTACACAAGAATACTTATCTTCGAATGAAGCTTCCTGCAACCAGCTATGCCGCTGCAACGTTCCACCCAACCATAGGCTAGTGTGCTCATCGATATCTCAGCATCACTGCCACCCCTGAGCTGGGCATGATTCCCCAAGGAAAAGGAAACTAAGCAAGCTCACACATAGCCCAAGCTATGTCAAAACTTAGTCAAGCCAAAGCTATGTTTGGGTTTATCAGACTACCAAGGGGATGGAAAGGCTTGTTTGCTAAGCGAATGAGCTTAACCATAGAGTTATGGACACCTACATAAGATATGACTTGGCTTTACCAACACGTACACACCCAACACAAGGAATCATCCCCTTCTCTGTTGTACAATACCTTAGGCTATGCATTCCCTTCCAATGCTATTCATGATGTGCAGTAAGGAATAATCAGCCCTCAAGATCTCTTAGTGAGGTTCCTCATGCACTAGGTTTATCAAGCTAGTCAAGCCCCATTTCCTATCCCAATTCAATACAAACCAAGCACAAATGCATACACAACAATATACACAATTCTGGGTTGAGGAAAACAGTTTGACAACAAAATGAATTTCCAAGTTGGGTGAAAACAACCCCCTAACAACAATTCGTATCCCATGGACGTTTTGGCCCTAACATGGCCAAAAACGAATTCAATACACAACAATTACAGTGTTGGGAATGGACAAAAACGTCCTGGAAGCTAAAATCAGAAATGGTAAAGGGTAAAACAGCGCCAGGAGCCAAAATCGATTTTCAGCTTGGAAAACGGTGGAGAAATGCAACAAAAATGTTGGGGAAGAAACCCAACCACATATCAATACAAAAAAGAATCCCCAGCATAAGGAAAATAGAGAAACGACTGCCCATGTGAGGGAAAATATACACAGCAAACCCAAAAATGAATTTCACACACAGAAGAACTTCCAGTCATTTGAGAGAGCCCCAGCGTGGACAACTGATGATGAGGAAAACGTCCAAGAGCCCCAAAATCGTGAATGAGAACACACGGCAGGAAAAATTGTGAAGGTAAAAATAACTCCCAAGCTTCACTACGTGAGGAAAATGAAGAACATGGGTGTATGACCAAATGGGCATGCATTTTGGGTGTTAACTTGCCCAAAAGTCAAAAAATGTTTTCCCCAAAAATGGGTATTTCCCCAAATTCGAATTTCCTTACCCATACTCTTCCCATCCCCATGCAATAACTACTTCAACCAATTTCTAGCATAATTAAATGATTAGGTGAATGAGACAAGAAAGGTAGTTGATTGTTTCATGGGTTCTCCCTTTGACATTTGGATTTTCCCCATTGGCCCCAAAGGTTAAATATTTCCCCCTCCTTATCCTTAGGAAAATCATGCCCTTTTCATTATGGTTGCATTGACATAGCTGGTTGTGGGTATTTTAATTAAAATGCATATTTACATGATGCCAAAATTATAATGTGTCGGCTAGCACGAATATACCATCGGAAATGATTTTTATCGCCGGAACATAAAACGTTAAATTGATGGCAGGGCTTTTGCCTTTAGCTCCACACCATGATTAATTACAATATATGCACCATATACATTTTTAATGCAAACGGGGTCAAAACCAGGGTGTTACAGTGGCATTCACATAACATTGACAACATGTCAAAACTTGCATATGAAGAATTTGAAAAGGTATTTTTAAATGGATGGTCTCATGTTGTGAAGAATGATTAAATAAAAACACTAAGGGTTTATTATCATGCACAAAATTTATTACAAGTTTATGAATGTATTCAACAAGAACATATTATTATTTCTATAAACTCAAGTAGCAAGTATAATTTCATCAATGTCAATTTGGCTAAATGGTTGCAACTCCCCACAAACCATATTCAAAGCACACATGCCAAAGGTGAAAATTTAAAAGTTTTAAAGACTTGAAGATTACCATGAATAAATGTGTGTTGCATTCAAATTATTATGCTATCAATATGAATGATGTGGATGTTGTTTTAAGATACCCTTCGATGGAATTTGTTGGTACAAATAATATTAATGTGCAAAAGAAGTTGTTGAAGCTTTTGTATAAGAAAATGAAAATGGCATTGTATGATATTTCTCTTACTAAACAAGAAGGGCACAAGGGATCACATCATGAATTCCTTACAAGTAAAATACTGAAGTATCTCTAAGACATGGTAGATGTGGAGTTTAAGATTGAATCAGAAGAAAAAAAAGATATGGAATTACTTGAAAAATAGCCCCAAGAAGGAAATAAATAGGAAGAAGAAGATAAGGAGCTACATGACCCCAAGGAACAACAGATTCAATCTTCAAAGAAAGAAGAACCAATATATAAGGTTACAATCTATCAGCACCCACACCACCATGAAAAGCAACAATCATCAAGGAAAGGTTGGGACTATCATCAAAGATAAAACCAAAAAGGAAACCGCTAAAATAAATGCATGGAGACATCATAATAGCACATCAACAACATGGAACAAGAGGAGCAACCAAAATCAATATCATGGTGCAAAGAAAGCAAGTGGACCCCATGTCCACATTTCACTAGGATGGATTGATGTTTGTCATTGGAATTAGTTGGTTGCATTCTTAGTAGAACATATTATATGTCTTCTTCCCATGTTTCAAGGAAGACACATGTGAAGGGGGGTGAAATTTTATGTACCAAGGAAGGATGATATGGGGGTACCTATGGATATACCTAAGGGGGCAATGTATGTAATGTGATCATAGGTCCACTTGGTAGTTCATGGGTAATAAATATTCTTACTGGGTTGTTAGAGGAAATAATATATTAACAATGGGTAACTGGCATAAACCCCTAGGAGTACCTATCAGAAAGTATACATGTGTGTTAGTGTATGAAATATGTTGGATGAATTGTTTTGTAGCAAGCATGGCTTCTGGAATGATTCCTTCCATAAGGAGTAACTGATGGTGTTACCCTACCTTAAGGGTCTTGTGTTTTTTCTTGCCCCTATGAATGTATCTTGGTACTTTTGCAGCTTAAGGGTTCTATATCATTGTTTTGATTTAATTTCTAGGTTAAATATCACTAGAAGTAGTGTCTAAACACTTTCTTAACCCAGAAATTCAAACATTTTGAAGGAACAAGTGGATGGTGGTATTCAACTCAAATTATAAAACTTTTTGTGTAAAATCTAAGGAACCTAGTTGCATATTTGAGTTCCTCACACCGAGACACTTGATTTCAAGAAAAATAATCATCCAAAATGGAGTTTGGGAAGTGAAGTTATCGTTCATTTAAAATCAACTATTTTTTAGGGTTTCTTTGATGATGACCATGTGGATTGCAAAACTAGTATATTTTGATAGAGTGGCCATATTTCCATCAAACCAATTCTAGTAGATGTGAAATGAATGTGTCACTTCATAATTGTGGTCATAATAGTAGTTTCAAGAAATATTGAGGGAGTTATGTTCATTTTAAACTTGTTGTCTCAAATGTAAGTGGTTTTCTTTAAAACCATAGTTCTATTTTTGGAGTTATAGCAAGCAAGATTTCATTTACAAGAAAATTTCATGATCTTAGGATTGGAGAGTACATGAGTAGGTAAAAGTTATGGTGAAGGGGAATTCGAGATATTGGCCCCTAGGGTTTGAAAGAAGATGTCACTAGATGGTGGCACTCACTAGACCATAACAATGTTAGAACTTGCAGTTGAAGAATTTGAAAAGGCATTTTTAAATAGGCGGCCTCAAGCTGTGAAGAATGATAAATAAAGCACTAAGGGTTTGTTTCCATTCACAATATTCCCTTTACATGTTTATGGATGTATTCAACAAGAGAATGTTATGATTCATATTAACCGTACTAGCAAGTATAATATCACCAATGTCAATTTGGCTAAAAATTTGTAAGTCCTTGCACAGCATATTCAAAGCACACATGTTGAAGGTGAAAATTTTAAAAATTTTAAGATTATCATGGATAAATATGTGTTAAAATCAGAATTTATGTTGTCAATATGAATTATGTGGATGTTGTTTTCAGATACCCTTCGATGGAATCTATTGGTACAATTAATATTATTGTGCAAACGAAGTTCTTAAAGATTTGGAATATGAATAAGAAAAATTACATCATAGAATATTTATTTTAATAAATAAAGAGGGCCCAATGGGGCACATCAAGAAGTTGCTGCAAGTAAAATAGTTGAATTATCTACAAACATGGCAGATGTGGTATCCAAGGTTGAATTAGAAGAAGAAAAACTACAAAAGAACATGAGGAAAAGCCACACAAAGGAGATAAACAAAAAGAAGAAGATAATGAGCTACATGACCCCCAGGAACAACGAGTTTAAGAGTCAAATAAATAAGAACCAATAGATAATGTTTGTCTATCGACACTCACACCACTGTTACACGAATTTTTCATCCTTGCCATGATCACGAACTTTGTACACCTTTTCCTTTCCTTTATCCCTGAAGTGTTTGGCCAAAACTCTTTAGAAGATGAGTCCTGATATTTTTTTCCCTTTGAAAAAACCTTGTTTTGAGAGGGTGACAGACTTTTCTCTCTAACAAGGTACATCATCCCTAATTAACGCAATTTTCATCACTATAAGGTGCGTCGTCGATGCACTTTGATTGTGTATAGGGTGGGTCGGTGCCTTTACGAAGGGAAAAAATAGAAGTTTCAAGAAGTATCTCGAAGGAGACCCTCACGGAGGTTTATCCCTTCCATTTAGGGTGGATCTCACTCGCCTCCTAGCTTAGTAGGATCCCACCCCATCCTTCTCCCTTAATCCTCTCATCCCTTCCTCGTATCTTTTAGCCTATAAATGAGAACTCACCCTCATGGAATAGGGATCTATAAGGAGAGTATCCAAATGCTGGAGAAATTAGAGTAGAGATATGATATTTGATAGTTTGCATATTTAAACAAGGCTATGTTGGAATGAATTATCAACATCAAGGCTCTATATGTTTGTAATTCTTTCCTCTTTGATATTAATACATTAATTTTTTCCTTTCCCATAAATGATGTGTAATCTCATTTGTAGCATTTATCCTTGGTCAATTGCTTAGATATATCATATTATCTTGTGTTTCCACTAATTTCTTGTTTCCTTTGAATCTTTTGCAAGTTATCTTTTCATTAGCAGGATTGTGAAAGCTTCAAGCCAATGAGGACAACCTTCAGAAAGAGGTACAGATTCTTTACGTTCAAGTGATTTGATCAATCTAGGGAAAGGTTTTCATTTATGTTTTGTTTTGTTCTAGATATAAACCATTTAGACTATAGAGCTTTGTCTTTGTCTGCATTGATAAAGTGTCTTGAAACAACCACCATGAGAAACAACACTCACCAAGGCAAGGTTGGGAATATCAGTGAACATGGAACCATATGGAGGAACATGGAGGACTAACATAAATGCATGGAGACATCAAAATAGATCATCAACAACATGGAATAAGAGGAGCAACTAGAGTCAAGTTCATGGTGGCAAAGAAGCATGTGGATCCCATGTCCAAATTTCACTAGGATAAATGGATGCTCATGCTTGGTGCTGGTTGGATACATTGCTTAGTAGATCATTTATGCGTCTTCCTCCCATGTTTTGAGGATGAAAAATGTGAAGGGGGGGTGGAATGCTATGTGCCTAAGGAGGATAATATGAGGGTACCTAGGGAGACACCCAAGGGGACAATGTATGTAATGTGGCAATATGACCACTTGGTAGTTGGTGGGTAATAAATAGGCCCACTAGGTTGTCAAAGGAATAATATAATTATAATGGGTGATTGGTGTAGACCCCTAAGAGTACTCATGAGAAAGTATAAATATACATTAGCATCATTGTATGATTTATGTTGTATGAATTGTATTGTAGTAAGCATTTCTATAAGGAGTAATTAATCGTGTTACCCTACCTTAAGGGTTCTTCTCTGCATTCTTGTATTTTTATGGTGTGAATGCCTCTTGGTATTTTTGAATATTAAAGGTTCTATATAATTGTTGTGATTATGTTTCTAGGTTAAGGATCACTACATGTTAGTGAAATTATAATTTGTTTATATGTTGTTATGCTCTATATAAGTCATTAAATCATTTAAATTGTTATTCATTAAATTATTCAAACTTAAATTTTGTTGCTATGTTTTTTTTAAATCATTCAAACTCTTATAGCTTTGAGTTACAGTTTGTTTTTTTTTATATACTCTATATAAATCATTCAAATTGTTATAGTTATATTTTTTTTCTTTTTTTTTATACTCTATATAGACCATTCAAACTATTATAGTTTATTTTTGCTTTTATGTTAGGTGTGTTACTTCAACTTATAATTTGTTTTGTTGGGTGGTTCTGTTATTATGCTCTATAAATTGAAACTATTATAGTTTGTTGTTGTTGTTATGTTTGGTATTATGTTACTTATAGTTTATGATTGCATTGCATTCTAGGCTTTAAACAACTCATTTCCACACTAGTTCAAGCACTAACCAACTTGGCTTTCATCCATGAATAGAAAGGATGATAAGGTCAACCATTTATTTTTCAAAATAACTAATACCTTGATGGAGTGTGATTGTTGTTAGACCAAAACCCATAGGCATTAATCTATGCTACAATCACCAAAGTTAAGATCCATGAAAATGGGTTAATCCATGTTGAGAAACTCACAGGGAGTGTTGGACGCAAATGCCAACAATATCTTCCCCAATGTTACCTAGATGAGTTTCAAACTCGAGACCTATCGCTCTGATACCATTTGTTGGAGCACAATTTTTGTTAGACTAAAACCCGTAGGCATTAATCTTTGCTACAATTACCAAAGTCAAGTTCCACGAGCAGGGGTTAACCCCTATCACGAAATTCATGGGGAGCACTTGACACAAATGCCAACATACCTATGATAGTTAGGTAGAAGTGATTTGGGTAGTGGATTTCTTTAAAAATGCATGGATATGCATTGAGAAAAATGCACCTTAATGATGGGTTGAAGGAACCACTTCTTCTCAGTGCTATAATAATACTAGAGTTTAATACATTCGAATGATTGACTACAATTGGCATTATTTAAGAAATAAATAGCACCTAATATGACTTTATTAGGTTAGCCAACATGTTATTCTTTAGAAGTTCACATAATGATAGTTGTAAAGCAAGTTACTTTACAAGGTGAAAACAATTATTTTCATCTATGTTCTTAATAAATAATTCAATTATTTCATTAGGGTTCGTAGAAAACTATATTTTATTATATTTGGTGAACATTGGCTTAGTATTTCCCTTGTTTCTCAATTATTATTTTGTTACTCTTTGAGAAAGAAATAACACCTAATCTTGGAATTATTAGGCCATATTGACATGTTTCTTAGTTTGAATATGGAAATCCCCTCCACACTTTGACCCACATACTTGCAACATTTCACATGATTTAGATGGGCTTAAGGAACCACTTCTTCTCGGTGCCATGTAATAATATAGAGTTTGATACATTCGAATGATTGAGTACAATTGGCATTATTTGAGAAATAAATAGCACCTAATCTGACTTTATAAGGTAAGCCAACATGTTATTCTCTAGTAGTTCACATAATGATAGTTGTAAAGCAAGTTACTTTACAAGGTGAAAACAATTATTTTCATATATGTTATTAATAAATAATTCAATTATTTCATTAGGGTTCGTAGAAAACTATATTTCATTATATTTGGTGAACATTGGCTTAGTATTGCCCTTGTTTCTCAATTATTATTTTGTTACTCTTTGAGAAAGAAATAACACCTAATCTTGGCATTATTAGGCCATATTGACATGTTTCTTAGTTTGAATATTGAAATCCCCTCCATGCTTTGACCCACATACTTGCAGCATTTCACATGATATATTAGTATAAAAAATAATACTATCCAAATCACCAACCATAACAAATTGCCATTGTGAAAAAATTATAAATAACAAATCATCACTATGATATATTTGGAAATAACACTAGACAAATCACCAATAATAATGAATAATCACTATGACAGATTTAGAAACAACACTAGCCATATCAATAAGAATAAAAAATTATCATTGTGACAAAGTAAGAAATAATGTAGGCCAAGTCACCAACAATAATTGTTTGTCATTGTGATGGATTTAGAAATAATGATGTCCAAATCACCAACATTAACATAACATTCTAATAGATTTATATTCACTTATTTGTATCTCTTGTTGATATTTAAAATAGTTGATGAAACCAATTCACTCAATGAACTTTCCATAGAACTGTATAAATTTGTTTGCAACATCCTCAATCGACAATGACTGATACATTTTTGTCCCCATGGAATTGGACATTTATATCTCTCTTCTAGTGCCATGAACATAGCTAGTCAATTTTTCAACCAACAAAGACGAATGTGCTAGATGCATATAACTATCAGACAACTAAACACATCACTAAGGATGAATGTGGATGAACATTATTTAGGTTAAATGCCTACAAATAAATAAATACACAAGGAAATAAATAAATAAAAAGATAAATTAGGAGATATGCACAACCTATTGCCTAGATCTCTACAAGGGAATTATCCACAACGATGAAGGTTTCCATGTAGGATAGAAAGTCAAAATATGTTGGTGAAATGCTTGCAACCATGTCACAATTTTTCCCTAGCTATATTCTTTGATATCACCCAACATAGAGGAGTGTCATTTTGACATGTGTCAAAATCCAAAATGGTGTACAAAGGATACTACCATGCATAAGATTTCATAAATACAATATTGCAAATATATAACATCAATGTGGTCCATAAGTTCACTAGAAATAACCATTTCATGAGTATAGATTTCAAAACAGTAACAAACTATATAAGCATTTCATGAATTCAAATTACAAAACAATAACAATTGCTTGATAAATGAGGTCGTTAAAAAAAAGTAGTTCATCAATTCATTATACATAATATAAAATCATGTTAGTAAATAAATCCCCTTGAATGACAACATCAGTGTAGAAGTTATGACCCCTAGAATTAGCCATTTCATGAATTCATATAACATAGTGATAACATCAACTAAGTAAACAAGTCTGCTATAAGCAAGGCTTTCATGAATTCTTACAACAAAAAATAATGTTGGCATGGTAAAGACGGTGAATAGAAACAAAAATTCTTTGTATTTGTTTGTGGAAAAATTAGAATCCATCACAAGGATGCCATGCTTAACAATCTACTCCACTTGCCATATCGCAATTATCCCTAGCATGAATGGCTCTCGATTTAGTAAGAACACATCAACCTTATTAATTTCCACACAATACTAGATATTAATGTAGTCATCCTCATGAATCTAATGCAATGGGTCATCAAATTGTTTTCTTTGGTTTAAAATGTATCATTTAAACATGAGGCATATTCTCTCCCCATTTTGGGAAAATTGTCATTGGTTTGTTGTGGAAAAAGCATCTAAACATGCTTATTGTCTATCTCAATTTGAGACACCAACAAAATGGAGAGATCTCACTTAATATTTTACACCTTCCAATAAGTGCATATGGTGAAGCCACCATTAGTGTGCAAATGCAAGATCAAATGCAATCATGGCAAGGCGAACCAACTTTTTCCACATGTATAGACTGGACATATGAATGAGTGATAGGTTTGATCTATTTGGGACTATTTTAAATATCTAATGCAATTGGCACCCTCTCTTTCCCTTATCTCGATTAGGATGTTTTTTTTAATATTCAAAGGATTTTTAACAATGCGCCTACAATTCTCCATGGCATAAGAACATAATTGCCTAAAAGCGTAAAAGGATTGTTGACTTTCTCAATGAAATAACAAAACATACAATGTTGGATCATACATATTAAATTAAAATGACTAACAAAGGATCAGCCTTATCATATTGCCATAATGTGCCAATGTCATATTGGTATTGCTCTCAATGCTAAACATCTTTGGCGGAGTTTATTTGTCCCATGCTTGTGGCAACGGGTGATCACTACTAAGTACGTTCGGGGTTGGCCAATTGCTGATTGGATCCGTTTGAATGAATATAAACGGTCAAACATCTCCAATGTTTGGCGGGCACTTCTGAAGGCGATGCATATTCTGAAACAGTGGTTAGCTTGGCGTCCGGGAGATGGATGGAGCATCAGAGTGGGCAGAGATCCGATAATGGGTTTGATGGGAGATTTCAGATTATCTGATCTATTATTGTCATGCTTACGTGATCATAGGATCTATTTTTTAGCACAGGCCGGTATATATCTTGCAGATAACAGTTTCACGGGATGGAAGGGGGCTCGAGACTTACATCTCACCGGTACACTGGCCGCTGAATGGGAGGATTATACCTACAAGCTCAGGAACACTGGATTACAACTTCAACAGAATAAAGATTCTCTGTACTGGAGTAGAAATGTTAAGACTGGAAATATCACTGCGGCACTGGCATATAAAACTACTGTGTCTACTATATTCACGGAATGTATCCCTTTATGGTTTAAGGAGGTCTGGCGATGGCGTATACCTCTTAAGACGGTGATATTTTCATGGTTATTACTGGCTGAACGTATTCATACATGGAAGATGCTACAGCGCAAGGGATTCGAGGGACCTAGTATTTGCTCTTTTTGTCATAATGAGGAGGATAGCATCACACATCTCATGATTGAATGTCCTTTTACATTACAGGTCTGGCATAGTATTGGTCTTCTATTTGAAACAGATACTATTTGGAATGGACTTCATATCACACAGGCTTTTGAGCATTGGATCAGGGATAACAGAAGATTGAGGTCCATTCCTTTCCATGTATGTCACTTTATCTGGTTGGCGAGAAATTCCAATATTTTCCGGGATATTACCACTTCACCGCATCAGATTGTCTTTCAGGTACAGTTAAGTTGGAGAGAAGAGAATAAACAGATCAGACAGCAAAAGGCTCGCAATATTTTACAACCTAATTTTCGACATGATATATCCATTGGCTTCTTTGATGGTGCCTCTCAGGAAGGAGGTACTAGGTGTGGAGTGGGGGCTGTATTAATATCGCCTCTATTGGGTCGATACAGCATCAGGTGGAACTGTGGATCTGGAACTAACACACGCGCTGAACTTCTGGCTTTATGGAGCCTTCTTCACTATGCTGCTTCTTTGGGCATTGATTCTATACAATAGCTGGAGATTCCAGGATTATAGTTGAATGGTTTAAAGGCAAATTAAAATTGGATGTATTACACTTGACCTACTGGAAGGAGCGTATTGTACTGCTACAGAG
>LPNX010287258.1:325921-417215 GCA_001517045.1 Pseudotsuga menziesii
AAAAAAAATATTGCCATAATGTGCATAACAAAAAAAAAACAATTATTGGTTTTTAATTCAAAAGCATACCTTCATAACATGTATCTCTCTATAACGTTGACATGGACACCGTGACAAAAAAGGAAGACAAGTTTGATAATAACTATAATAACACTATATGTAATGTGGGTTCTTGTATAATGCTAAGAGTGGTAAAGAATATATCCAACTATACCACTAGTATGACATCAATTGCATGCATTACATAAGAAGGAAAGTATAATGATGATATAAGGACACAATGTTAGTATCTCACATCACTAAACATGTTGACATATATTTCGTTATAATGTTGATGCAAGGACCATGACTTACATTGGCCACAAAAATCCCGAGTATACTTACTTGAAATATTGCAATAAATGCATGGATTGTACATTCTCTAGATCCTTTGGATTTATGTTGACATTGTATATCATTCTTGTTTTTTTCTTTGACACGATAAATAGATCCATTATGTTGTTTAGATGGATCAATTTTTTTGTTCTAAATTCCTCAAGGCATTAAAGGGGAATAACAACATTTTGAAGCCCCTTAGCATGCTTGTGTTGAAATAACTCCTAGGTTAAGTTTATGAAATAAAGGAAACCTTTAGGGATTTCTTGTGCCATCATTTCAATGATTGTTTTAGGAGTTAACTTGGGTGGTTGCTCGATCATGAGTACTCTTGCAAGTAAATCATATTGCACATAGAGTTGAAATGCAAGCAAAGTTGTTATTTCTAATTCCATTATAGTGATAATTGGAACACTAAACAGTAATAAATCGCAGCACCGCAAACAAATTGCTAGAGTTCTATGAAAAGTGGTAAAATGTCGTCGTGTCAAAGCATAATTAATTATATGGATCCATGTTTAGAAGTTGTGATAGGCGATATGTAATGTACACCATCAATAAAAGATGGTTTGGTAAAAGAATGCAAAAAAGTTTCCTTCTCTCAAATGAAAGAAAAATACTTTCCCTTTAAATTTACAACATGAACTAGAGTTGACAAGAATTTTGAAATCTTGCATTACCTTTGCGATTCTCACTATGCTCAAAATCAAAATTACGCATTACACTAGCATTCTTTGCAAGAATTGTTTTGCTATTTAACACATTTTTGTGTCGCAACCTCGTAATGTGGCTTGCAAAGCAGTCCATTATCCCTTGAAATCCCTAAAATATGAAATATCCAAAGTTAGAAAATTAGTCTCTAAGCAAGTAAATCCCCCAAATTGAAAAAATGACAAGTAAAACAATCCACAAGCTTTGATAATGGTGATTTTAAACATTGCATTCCACAAGATTTGATAATGGCGATTTCAAACAAACTTTGATAGTGGTTAGTGTATACATAGTAGTGTGTAGGGGGGTCAATGGGAAAAGGGTTGTTGTCAATCACAAAATAATGGTCGAGTCTCAATATTGGAAATCTCATGGATCATTGATTTACAAAAAATCTCTCATGCCTGTCACGTCCCCACCCCTCAGACCGGCGAGAGGACGCGACCAACACCAAAATACAGCCGGGAAAACAGCCCATGAACATAAACAGGATAAAACAATGCTGAAATAAAGGCTTACAGGATGCATATTGAGATGCATAATCATACACGCATACACATATGCATAAATTCTTCAATCGTATAGCGGAAAACAAACATACATTCCAGCATTAACCATGTTCATCATTTCTCACGAAACAGTATATAAATTACAGAGATGAAGTAACCAGCAGCACTTATCTTTCGATGAAGAATCCCGCAACCAGCTACGTCACTGCAACGTTCCACCCAACCATAGGCCAGCGTGCTCATCAATCTCTCAGCAACGCTGCCACCCCCAAGTTGGGCATGATTCCTCCAAGGATAAGGGTCAATGTAGGCTTACACATAGCCAGGGGACACACTCAGCCAAACCAACACCGCTGGGTTTACCAGGCCATCCACAATCGGCCAAGCCAGCACAGTCCGAAGACCAACCACTGCTTACATGCAGCAAAACAATCCCTTCACAGTCCTATGAAGAAGGCATAAACAACAGGGTGGCAACCCCAAACCAAAATGAGACACGGCTCAGGCCCACAGGCAATTCGGAGCTGTTCTTGGCCCTAACGTGGCCAAAACAACTCAACTGCAACCCAAAACCAGGGTACTTCAGCAACCCAACTCCATAATAGAAACGATGGCAACAATCCACAGCCCATAGTGGATAATAAACAACACTCCCAACATAGCCATGGGAAACTCAGCCAATGGATGTGGCAATCCACTGTCAACCAACACCCAAAAGACTTTGGCAGCCTCAGCAACCAAATATCAACCCAAAACCAGGGCGATTCAACAACCCAACACACAATGGGAACGATGGCAGCTATGCACAGTCCCAAAACAGAGAAGAAGACGTAGCCCACAGAAGGGAAAATCAACAGCACTCAGAAAACGTGGAAAGAACCACAACAACCCAAATCGTGGGTGGAACCAACAGCATACCCGAATCACCACATAAGGCAAACAACAGTCCGTCCTAGACAATTAAGAAAACGGAAAGACTTACCCAGTTCCCCACCGGGGGAGGAACTACAAACTCTCAGCCTGTGCGTGAGGAGGGACAGCTCCGCTTATGCACGCGGATGGACAGAAAACCGTGAGAGTGAATCGCTTCCCTCTGCGCGCGGATGAGGAACAAATAGACCCAAAACCCTACCTGCGTGAGTGTAGCACGAAGGTCTCTCGCCTGTTCGTGAAGATAACCCTCCACGTGAAGATGAACAGACGACCACTCTACGTGAGGAGGACGAACAGACCATGGGCGAGAATGGCGGTGGAGGTGAAGGCCAGGCACGTGAGGAAGCCGAACCTTCTCTGCGCATGGAGGAACAACAGAACGTGAGGAATGGGGAACGGAGAAGAGTGGAGACCAGGCGTGAGAGAAACGAAGGTTCCCTGCTGGGCGTGCATACCATCCGAACTGACAGCAGCCTGCCAAAATCGACGCTTCCCCATGCCCACGTTTTCTCATGCAATAACTGCCCCCAACTAACAAAATCAAGACAATAAAGAGGTTGGAAGAGGTTGGGTAAGACAAGCAAAGGTGGCAAAACATGGGTTTTTCCCCCATAGACCAAGGCTTGACATCCCCCATCCCTCATCCTTTGGAACCATGCCCTTTTCATTTAACGTTGCACTGCCGTAGCTGGTTGTGGTTTATTTTAATTGATGTACGTGTTTACATGATGCCAAATTATAATGTGCCTTATAGCACGACATACCATCGGCAACTATCCCTATTGCCGAAACATACAAAACCAAATCGATGGTGGGGCTTTTGCCTTTAGCTCCTCACCACGATTAATTACATTATATACATCATGCAAACGGGGTCAAAACCAAGGATGTGACAATGCCTATACTCAAAGGTCTCTTGTGGTTGCATCGAATGTTCAATCGACCATCACTCATGGGTACAATCGACCCAGTCACTTATGCTCTATAGAGAATTCCCCCAATTACATGCACCTATGCTTCACAAAGAATTAAAATCGCACTCACTGCATCATTTCCCAAAATTTGACAACACTAAATTGCTTTCCAACAAGTCAATGGAAAGGATGTAGACAAAAATCCATGTGCACCCCAACCTAGTGCTACTGAACCGAGCATCAATTGACACTCGTCGAAGACAATATTTATCCTTGTTTATATTTAACCTAACAACTTTGTTATGCATATCAAACAAAAATTTATCAATAGATCATGAAGTAATCCTTAATGCATGTCATTGTTAAGCACTGAAAATCATTTGAACAATTTTATAATGCTCATATCTATATAACATAGTAAAAGTTCAAATATTTGATTACAAATTTCTAATTAAAATTGTTTCTATACATTTATATCTTTCTTACATGAGTAGGCTTTTAAAACTTTTATAAAAAAATTACATGAAAATTTTGGAATGATAGAAATCCAGGTCTCTTTTAAGATGTGTGTAGTGGCTTAACATGGAAGTAAGTGGTCATTTGGGGAGCTTATTTTGGGACATATGTAATATTTGTATTGATTTAAGGAGAGTTATGAATCTTAAATTCATTAATATAGTAAAATATGAACTTTAATATAAGTGAAATATATTTCAACTTTGCACACTTTTGATATTATAGAAAAATATATATTAATTAGTCATGGACAATTTTTAGTTATCTTGGATAATTAGATTATAAGGTTATAAGAATATTTTTGGTTATATAGGGTATTGTTGATAGGCGGAATTGACATGTTGTAAACACAAGAGAAGAAACTCAATCCAAAGGTACACAATCAACCCTTGGTTGGTGTACTTGCTCCTGACGAGTATGTATGCCCCGTTGCCATTAATGAGGGTTTCTCTTTGATGAGAGACTTGATATTTCATATTTTCTTCAATTTCCTAAATGAAATTATAACCTAAATACATTGCAAATTAATCTAGAAGAAAAATCAAATCTAATATCTGTTATCTTATCTTAATTGAGAGCCTTTGAAGTTTTTAAATCAAATCAGTTTGCATTAAGAATCAACATGAGGTAACAAGATTCAAAATCAATTTTAAAATCTCACCTACAATAAATTATACAATCAACTACACTTAGAGAATTATTAAGAAGAAATTATCAATTGATTGTGTAACTATGATGAACAAACTAATTCAATGACAGTGAAAAGATTAAACAATGTATCATTTGTAATCTTTAAAGAATTTGACAACATAAAATAACTAGAAGATAAATTTAAAAAGTCAAATAATGAAACTAAAATAACATTAAGATAGATTTGTCGAGTCTCTAATACAAGAGTAGGATAAGTTGGTCCAAATGGGAGTCCTCCAAACTTCCAAGAACCAAGCTCTTTTGATGTCAAACTCTACCAATGCACAAGCTAAAGGGAAGCACAAGGGGAAGGAGCCTAAAGAATATGATTCGAAGCCAAAAGAGAATCATAAGTTTTTTGAAGGAGCTTTAGGGTCCAAGAAGAAGAAAAAGTTTGAAAAGACAAAGTGTTCTTATTGTATGAGGGGGTTTCATCCTAAAATCCAATGCATGAATAAGAAGATCGACCAGTTATCCACCCTCCTTAAACAGAACCATATTGCTCTTCCACAAAGAGCAAATAATTCTGATGTTGGAAAACTGACAGAAGATCATGAGAGGTGCCATGCCTTGAAAGATGGCCTCTCTTAGTCGAAAGCTTAGTTGATTGATTCCATAGCATCCAACCACATGGTTGCTTCCAAGGATTCCTTTGCCACTCTTAACCCCACAGGAGGGCCTACTATTCATATGGGTGATGACTCTCAGATCCCAGTAGCAAGAAGAGGTTCCATTAAAATCCAGCATGGTGAGTTCAAGAATGTTCTCTATGTGCCCTCTCTTGCAGCAAATTTGTTGTATGTATATCAGATGACCCACACTGGCTCACCAAAGAAAGTGGTATTTCTCCCTAACTCAGTGGAGATGACAGAAACCTCATCTGGGAAGAATATAGCGAAAGAAATTACAGATCATGCCTCCAAGGCATATTCTTTCTCTCATTTCATGCCATACTTAGATCCAGTACAACCACAGCTTCCGTTCAAATCAGATAAAGGTATCAAAACCCCTTTACTTCCTATTGTAGATACATATTTAGTGTCTAACATTTCAAATTCATAATCAGAAGAGAGGAATACCAACATGACTCTGATTGAGTTTAAACCTCAAAGAGATCTATATCTAGATCCAACATCTACTTCATCTCAACAACCTAAATGGGCTCAGCGGCTCATTAAAGAAGTTGGGGATGGTGCTTGGAATCCAGATGATAAGAGAAGAACGAGGTCCCAATATCAGAAAGAGAATGTTGCACTGTTCCACACAGATCCACTTCTCCCTAAGAGGTGCTTCATGATGTTGGGGTCAAATCCTCAAACATTAAAGGAAGCTTGTCATGATCCTAAATGGCAGTATCTATGGATGAGGAATTTGATTTGCTACGTGACAATAAAACTTGGGAACTTGTCTCCTTACCTCTAGGAAGGAAACTTATTCAGTGCAAATGAGTCTACAAGACCAAGATAGCTTTTGATGGAACCAAAACCAACTACAAGGATTGGTTGGTGACCAAAGGATAATCATAGGTTCAAGGATTGGACTATAATGAAACATTCACTGTAGTAGCAAGAATGGATTCCATCAGACTTGTCTTGGCAGTTGAAGCTTCCAAGAGATGGGAGGTACATCACATGGATGTGAAAAGTTCATTCCTTCATGGTGACTTGAAGGAAGAGATTTACATGAAACAAACTAAGGGGTTTATTGAGGATCCTTCCTTAGTTTGTAGACTAGGGAAATCACTGTATGGACTCAAACAAGCCTCGAGGGTATCATATTCCAAAATGGATGCCTTCCTCATGTCACAGAAATTTGAAAGAGGCAAATCATATTATAATGTTTACATGCAGAAGAAAGAGGGATCCTTTCTATTGATTGTGTTGTATGCGGATGAATTGCTCATTACTAGCAGCTCTGTCGTTGGATTGAGAAGCATCAAGTCTGCTCTAAATAGAGCATTTCATATGACTGATCTAGGACTGTTAAGACATTTCATTGGTGTCTAAGTAAGTCAAAATACTTTGGGAATTGTGATCTCACAATCTAGATACTCATTAGACATGCTCAGAATATTCCACATGGAAGACTACAAGGAAACCCCTTTTCCTTTTCTATTTGGCATAAGGCTAGAGGAAGGTGGATCTACACCATAGGTAGACAACACTCTTTACAGACAGGTCATTGGGAGCCTTCTATATCTCACACGTTTGAGACCAGACATATCCTATGTTGTGAGTGTTGTTTCCAAGTACATGCAGGAGCCACGTGAGATGCATTGGAAGGAAGCAAAGAGGAACTTGCACTATGTGCAGGGTACTAGAGATTATGGGATTCATTATGCAGCTGGTGCACAAATTGATCTCATATGCTTCACAGATTCAAAATGGGTAAGAGATGGAAATGATAGAAAATCCACTCCAGGATTTATGTTTATGATCGGATTTGGGCCAATTTGTTGGTCCAACAAGAATCAAGCAGTACTTGCACTCTCTTCAATAGAAGCGGAGTATTGGGGAGCTATGAATGCAGTTATTCAGGAAGTTTGACTGCATGGCATCTTGACAGAATTTGAGATTCGCACTTCACCTTCAGTGGACATTTATTGTGACAACCAAAGCACCATAAAAATTCCCATTGATCTAATTCAGAAGCAAAGGACGAAGCACATTGAGGTTCACATTCATTATATTCGGGAACTAGTGCATGAAAAAAACATCACACTGAATTATTGTCCTACAGATGATCAGATTGTAGACATATTTACCAAGTCCTTGACAAAAAAGAGTTTTGTCTTTCTCAAATCTCTTTAAGGTGTAAAGGCTTGATTCTTAGTTCATGCTCCTGCTTATCTTGAGGGGGGGTTTTCCCATGAGGTTTTCCCCTATTTCCTCAGTTTATTAAGGAACATTTTTTAATTCTTTTAGATTGTAATTGGGTGAATTTTGGCCTTGTTTCCAGGGCCCACAATTGTCCAAGTTAGGATTAAGAGGGGGTGTTAGGATTTATAATCCTCTCTTGTCCATACTTGTTTATTATATTATATTTTCCTAACTTAAGATTCATTAATTAATATTGGGTCCACTTGGGCTGTTAATGGTGCCACTAGTACCAGTCACTAGAGTGTGGGGAACACAGATAGAGGTTAACTGCAACTGATTGCACCTTCATGCATCAATTTAAGTGCCTTTGAGACCAATCTCTACAATTTAGGAGCCACTGGAAGTGGCACCACCAACCTCCTGCAGTTGTTGGTAGTTGGTAACTAGTCAAGCTAAGTTATGCTCAAGTTGCATTCAATTAGATGTCCTCCGAGTTTAGTTAGTGCCAGTCTTGCATGGATGCATGTGGGTATGCGCCTATTCTCACCTACTTCTCACCTACCACATTAGTTTAACTAGTTTAACTAATTATAACTGATTAAGAGACTGAATTAGACATCTGGAGTTAGACTAGTGAACTTCGATAGTGAGTTAGACACTTCTAGTTAGCCATGCATTCAGATTGAGTTGGCAAATTCAAATCATATCCACATAATTCGAATTCTCCTTTATGTAACACTGTTGTATATTTTGGGATAAATGAAGTTTATTTTGTAATTATATTGAGCAATACTTATCTGTTTTCAGTGAAATTTGTCTTGCACAGCCTGTATTTTTCATTCCATTACACTGCATAATAATACAACAATTCAATTGCACTCATTTCCTGAAGATCAATGATACAATAATTTCACAAAAATATTTTCCATAGAGTTTAAAACAATTTGTAGCTCAATCTTGGCTTCTTTGTGTCTATCGATCTAAGATCCATTGACTCCTATGAAAGTCTTGACAACTTCTATTTATACAAGATAAGACCAAAACTAATTTTGTGATTTCCAGGACTACATAGATAATTCATTCATAGAAATAGCTTAAGAATCAATTCACTACTGGATCCAATAATTTGTGGATGATGACAAATGAACATTTTCCTTCACAAATTAAGGAATCCCATAACATAAATGCATAAATCTCTATTTTGCATTATCAAACTTCAGTTATGATGACCCATCGATGATATGGCTTACAAGGTTTAGCCATTTGCTTCCAAACTAACAACAACTTTGATTCTTGCTTGATATTGTTTAGATCATTTTGGGCACGATCTGTTAGGTGAATAATATTCTTATGTTAATTTGGTACTTTAGAAAATCCAACCTCATTTTGGAATATATGTGCATGCGCCCGTGCACACACACACACACACACACAACTTATCTGTGTGTTTCTGCACACAAGCAAATTTAGATTTTAAGTATCATTTTCTATCTTGATGTAGTTGTTAAGAAATTCCAATTCCTTTACTTCACACTCCAACCAATGAATCTTGTCTTATTTTTCCTCTAAAGATGGCATGGTTTTCTTCTCCAACTCGGGAACTGTATGAACATCATATTCATTGGTGGAATGATTAAACTCCTCATTCATTTCATCATCATCAAGAAATTCACACTTGCTTTTGTAACTAGAATAAGAACCAAAATTATAATTACGGTTGAACCTTTTGTTATTATTTCCCCTTTTCGAATTACTTAAATGCTCATCATCAGATTTTTCAAGGTGAATGACCTATTGGTATTCAATTTGATGGTTTTGATCATTATATGCAATAAGGCTCTTGGCCATACTACACGTGACTCTACGAGTGACTGGGATAAATTTTCCCTTGGCACTTTTGGTAACTTATGTTCTTGTTTTTTTCAGTTTTTAAACTATTGACTCCCTGGTTTATGCCCCATTTCACTTTTCTCTTTTTCGTGATTTCAGGATATGGCTCATCTTCTATCTTAGGCTCTAACTTTGCATTATGCATCTCATCTTCTCCAAACTTGGTTTCCACAACATTTGACTCATAAACCCTAGCTTCAGAATCCCTACCCCTAACATTTGTGCTTTTCAATTGCATGACCTCATGATGCATAGGGATTTCAATAAAATGGATTTTTACAAGATATTGGTCCCAATTGTCATTTTGTTCCATCCATTTTGCCTCAACTAAGATTTTAATTAATCCAAAGTGAAACATACTCCTATCCAAATTTTAGTGCCGTGTTGAACAACCGAGTCCATTTTATTTAGATTGTTTAACAAATAAAATGAAATCTCTTAACTCATGTTCAATAATAATCATAAGTAACCTAATGTTGTGATAAAAAACAAGTCCGTATCTACCCTCACAAGTGACATGCTTCTCTATTAGAAATAGTGTAAGTCACAATTTCATTTTGAAAGCTCTGACAAACATGCCCTTGTTCCACTCAACTGCTTGTGTAGGATTTTTGAGAAATTTCTTCAATACATCCTCCTTAACCCTTCAGTTCTTGAACCATTTCTCACTGTGTTGTAGCAACCCGATGGCATGTGAGATAAGGGATTCTAAAAGATGAAGCTCAACGTCGCCAATTTGAGCCCTAACACCAACAAAAGTTTGGGCAAAAGCTTTTGTAACCTGAGTGTTAAACCCCTGAAACTTCTACAAAAAGGGCATCCGTCTCACCTTTTGAAATCGCCTCAAACACTTATCATCAGCCTCAAGAACCTCAATACCACACGATTCTAATTTTACCACAGGTGCCATGACAATATACCAGGGTTTGAGACCATCTAAGTCGAAAAGTTGTTCTTGTTGTAGAGGAAAACGATAACAATAGAAAAGGGATGGTACTTTAAAAAACAAATGACAAAAACCAACCAAGGCCGAATATACATTTTTTTTCAGAGGAAAAAATACCAGTCTTTGTTATTCATAAGAATCAAAAGACATCAATTACATAATCCATCTTTGTGACTGAGAGTACTGTAGCAAACTAGTACACCACATAGAACATAAAATAAAACTAGTCTGTCTACTGCCATCCAGAATAATAAAAGTCTGATCATAGCAGACTTTTCTCATCATCCCTGAATCATCAGGTCAGAATAAACTGAGAACGAAAATGAAGATGATCATCAAACAGACATTCTTGAGCAAGTCTTGCTGGCAGAGAGGTCTCAAACATAACAGGAAAAGAAGATCAATCAAATGCTGAAATCAAAGGCTGAAATACAAGAGACTTAGCAACACTAAAAAAGAACAAAATGGCCATGATTGATGACCATACCATCCAAATTTTCAGAGAAAGTACCATAACCCATATCCAATTTCAAGGCCGAATATACATGGAACTTCATTGTAATCATGATAACATCAGTCTAAAAAAATCATATCAAATTAGGGAAAGATTATCATATAATCGAAATGTTGCCTAAGGTTAAATGTGTTCAATTCATCATTCATTTAAACCAATGTCATTACATAATGGTGACAAATGTATAATCATGGTCTTAACATTTTTAGTACATGACAATGATAAAACCATGGCAAGGACGTGGTCTCTAAAAGGAATCACCAAAGGGGTGTCATAAAGATAGGGAAATAAAATGAATATGAAAAACATAAGATTTAGGGCTTAAGGAGATAGGATAAAACCTATAGAGACCTAATCAAGTATTATATAAGAAACATTCAATCTAACATAAGCCATAATTCAAAGAAGAATAATTCCAAGAATTATTACCTTTTGGTTTTATCAATTATTTAAAACCTTGTTGAAATTAGAACGGGAACAATTTGAAATTTGAATAATAACTTTATTGCTAATGCCAAAGCTTATTATTTTACTGCAAAACTAAAGCAATCAAATAAACGATAATGAATAAGCAAGGCTACTGAAAATAAACAAAATAAACAGAATTATTATTTATTAACAAAATTCAATCTTAATTTCATGACATGATGTATGAAATTCTTAATTAGTACTAATATCGTTCCAGATGTTAGATAAGCTAACACCTAATAATTTTCCAAAATTTAAGAGAAGAAATTTTCAGTAGCTACTGAAAATTAATATAAACTACAAAATCGATCGACAAACCAATAAATAAGAGGAACTCGTTCTGTATAAGGGTTAGCTTTAGATGAATCTTAGTAGACTTACAACTATATAGTCACTTCAGAGTTTAGGGATTTTTTTCGACAGAGAAGGTGATTCGAGGGAGACTCTACATACGTTTTATGCATTGTCTGAGTTTGATCTATGATATAGAACTCTGCAAGCATTTCCTAAATTCCTATGTTGGATTTGTTGGTTTCGGATTTGCAGCGATGGGGGAAGTAGGGTACGAAGATGCAACACCGCCTCAGTTTTTGTTGGAACGTCTCAAAGATTTCGACCAAGAGAAACCAAAGCGTTGTGGAAGGAGTTGAGCTCTAATGAGCGCGACCTTCTCATTAAATACCTTGAGGTGAGAATAGGGGTTTCTTATTCCTTGCCAAAGTTGGGGCTTTTAAGGAGATCTGAGATGGAAACCCTGTCGGCTTTGTTGCAGGCTGTAGTTCCTCAATCTGAGCTTTTTGCTGGAAAATCGTCGATCGTATTAAATGGGTCGACTTTTCCATTGAGACACCGGCGGATCGAACCCTTGATCGTTTTCTTTGAGCCAGCTAATTCTGAAGGAGATGAAATCGACATCCCTACTGGGTTAGAGAAGCCATCGCAGAGTTTTGCAGACAAATACCCTGTATTGGTTACCAGTTTTCTCTTTTTTATGTGGTGGATGCATGGGAAGGTGAGGAAGACTGGATTGTGGAGCGTGCTTGAGGTTCAGATCTCGACAGATCTGGTATTTTCTCTTTCTTTTCCCATTCGGGTGGTGGTGTTCTCTTTTTTTTCAATATCTCCTCTGAATCTGGAGTCAGGGCAGTCATTGACAGGTTTCAGATATTTATTAAACTGTCCTCTGGGAATTCGATTTTAGTGTGGGTTCATGGATCTGAATTAGTGGAGAATCTAAAAGCGAATCTAGAGTGAACAGAGGGTTTTCCTACTACCTCTTTTTTCTTTCTTCATGAAGGCAAGGTGTTGCAGGAAGATTCTAGGCTGACATATTATCAAATCTGCAAGAACTCAACTATTTTTCTGATGTATCATCTATGGGGGGGAGCAGAAGGAAAAAGAGGATCCCACGGCCCTTCGTCATATAAGGAAGCAGCTCAGCCTAAGGGATCCCAGACAACCGCCTCATCTTCTTCCCAAAATAGTTCATATTTTGTTGAAAAGTTGGAATCCACACCAACCCTAGAGATCAAGAATCCACAGGTAAAACAACTTTTCAGTATGCTACAATCTGTAGCTGTCATTTGTTGTTTTAATGGGTTTGGCCCAAATCTTTTGATCTACATCAATGGATTTTCACCAATTGGACAACAAATTGTCAAATCCTCTTATGTTCCAAGGGCTTCTTTGTAGTTCAATTCGAATCCTAGGAAGATTACCAGAAGATGTTATTGCAGGGACCTTGGTTTTGGGGGAGAGCTGAGCTCTTCATAACCCCCCTGATTTCCTGAGTTTTATGCAAACTCCATGGTGGTAACTAAGATGCCAGTTTGGGTGAGGCTCCCAAATTTGCCTCTGCCATTCTTCCATCATTTAGTACTGGACGACATTGGCAATCTTCTTGGGAGGTTTATCAAAAGTGATAGCGATGAGAAATATCAGGGGGTATTTACCTCTGCAAGAATTTGTGTGGAGATAGATCTCAACAAAGGTCTCCCTGATAGATTACATCTAAAACATGAATCCTTCAATTGGAATCAAAGTTTCGACTATGAAAACACTGCTTTTAGGTGTAGATTCTGTCATTTGATGGGTCATCTCCAAGACTCGTTCCCTCTTCCTAAAAAGTTTACTAAGAAGAAAAAGGGGCAGACTACTAACCGTTAAAATTGGAAAACAGATTATGTCCCACCTCTAAATGAGGACGAGGAGAGTGACGACGAAGAACAACCAGATCTCCAGAAAAATGAGGAAAATGTGAAGAAATATGAATCAGTGGATGCACAAACATTAGGAAAAAAGAACTTTGGTGCAGAAACACTAACAAATGTTGTGAATCCTATTGATGTTTCTTTATGTGGACTAAAGCGTGCACATGAAATAGAAAGTTTAGATTCTGATAAGGATCAAGTTACTATCCAACAAACAGGGGAGTTGGCAGGTAAACAATTGATTGTAGCCGACTCATCGCAGGAAGGATGGACTGAAGTGAAATCAAAGAAGATGGGGAAAAAAGGGAAAATAGAGACTTATTTTAACCCTTGATTACTTTGTCCTATGATGTAATATAGTTTATTTTTTCTTATTCACAGACCTTTGGTCTATTTTTTGACCGTGTGCTATGGTACTGGAGCTATTTGATCGTAATGCATTTGCATCTACAAAATGTAATTTTGTTTTCCTCAACTGTAGTAAAATTACGCTTTTTTTTCCAGGAAAAAATAAGGGTTAGCTTTGGAGAGATTGTAGTAGCTAGTCAGTTGGTAACAGTAGAATTAGTTTGAGAAGACCAAAGAGGAGTTTGATAGTAGAAGGTTGTTGAGTCGCGGATCTGTAGCTATGTGCGCAGACCGTTGTGTGGAGTCATTCTGCAGCTGAGTGCGCAAATAGTAGAGTAGAAGAGTCGATCCAAGATATGTGCAGATCAGTAGGAGTAGATAGAAGAAAACATAAAACAGAGAGCATGAGAGAAAGAAGAGTCTGAGCTAAATAGACATCTCAAAAAAGTCTGTAAGTCACAGACTGCATGGTGCCATATATTTCTCATGCTAGATGAAGAACACCTTGGTGGTTTTTCCCAGATTGGTTTCCACATTATTTCTTGTGCCGATGAATGTCTAATGTTTGATTATCTTGCATTGTTTATGTTTATTGCTTGAATGAATGTCGCAATATTGATAAGAGCAGTGAATGAATGAAGGATTTAAGCATTGTCGAGCACTTGGTATCATTTCATGTTAAAATATTGTTAAGGTTATAATACCATCGCATCCTTGTCATTTACCTTTAAGGAATCGGTTGTGTCACACAGTTGCACAAGTTGTTTAGTTTCAAGGACAAGGTTGTGTCACATACCGGTTGTGTCGCACTGTTGCATCATCGTTGAGTATTAAAAGACTCCATCCTTTTGACTCTGTCGAGCACCTTGTCCACGCGCCAAGAGACTATAATCCCTCGTCGACTGTGGAAACATGGTTCTGGCAGTTACACATTAAGATATCCCAAGTGAGACTATGCTTGCCTCGCAGGTGTTGCCAACTGAGCTTGCTCTGTTGGGCCGATGTCTTTGGGTGTTTTGTTGGTGTTGTGTTGTTGTTGAACTTGGGTCGCAAGAGAGAGGAAAAGTAGGCCAACACCATGTAAGATTAAAACCTTCACGAATAAAATAAGTCCATAACTATATCCACAAATAGAATTAGTTATACATGAACATTGAAACATGCCAAACATACCTTTTCACATTGTGCAAAATGCCTTTAATCCAAAATGGTATGATATTGAAAAAACATACAAGAGGTATATTTTTAGTGAGGGCATAAATGGATTCAAAACGAGAAAATTTATGGCATTGATTAAGAGGTAGCATAACTCATTTGAAATAAATTTGTTCAAATTTTATGTGGACAAGATAAGTTTAGCATAACTGATGTTCAATGTAATAAGTAGTGTGGATGAGACAAGTTTAGTATAATTTAGATTCTTTTTTTTCTTTGGAGTAGTGAAGCAACAACGAGGTTTTGAGAATCGATTTGAACCAACGACTTTGTGACTAGGGTTTCATCCCTAGTTGCATCCCCTTTTTTTCTTAGTGATGCTTCGGGCATTTGGTTATCTGAGAGAGAGAAGGTTGAGTTTCTTTTTGGTATGGAGAAGAACCCTTACGCGATGACCCATAGCCCTTTGTGGCAGTAGCGAGGATTTATGTTGGGGGGAGAATATCTTCTAATGCTGCGTGGAGGAGGCTAAACTGATATCCTCTATATCGTGCTTTGCTTCTTGATGGAGTGGAGGCATTTTTAGGTGGTGGTTCTCTTCTTTCCAACGACAGAGGTCGATCTATGGTGGGGCGGTGGCCCTTCTCCGTGGTGGCAATGACAAGTGGTGCAATCTAAATTCGGTGGTGGTTCTTCTCCATGGAGGTGACAACTGGTGGCGCGGTCTGTAGCATCCTACCCCTGGGTTTTGAGGCCCCCTTGGGCATTATATGATTATGATTATTTTTGGAAAGGGGAGGCTCCCTCGTAGAAGTTGGTGGTGGTAGGACCATCCCCTAACAAGTTGGTGTCCCAATCCATGCCGGTTATTCAAGCGACAACTCTCAACGACATTGGGAACCATAGTTTGTAAAGGGACTTATTTTTATTTCTTCTCAAAAGGAAAATTTTCTTGGCATCTTTACTATTTTTTTGCACTTTTGAGCATGTTATTTTGAGTTTTTATTTGACCATATCGCAGATCTATTAATGCCTTGTAAAAGGGAGATAAAATGGTTTCAAACCTGATTATTAGCTCTTTGGGCTGTGATTTTTTGTGCTTAGGCACTTGTACGACCAACATGTATATTGAACAATGTGTTTTGTTATTATTAATAGAATGCGATCTTTTTTCCATGGGAAAAAATGTAATAGGCATTGTGGCAATGATTATATAAACTAATGTCACATTGATGATGCATGTGCCCAATAGCTATAAACATTCACTACACATTTTCTCTCACAAGTAGTTGATTCCTAAACCTATGAGAGGAATTAGAGTTTGTGATTTTATTTATTTGGTACAGAGAAACAAATTGAAATATAAGAATGATGAAAACTTAGTTTCATTCATAGTATCATTTATTTTTTGTTGAGAAAGACCTAAGATGCATGGGAGGTCCTTTTAAAAAATGTGACCAATTCATTGATGATGCTATATACAAAATTGATGAGATCCAACCAAATGGTTATTAATATATATTAACAAATCCAACATATGAGTTACAACTTGAGAGCCACACATTATGGCTCTGAGTTGCTTCCCTCTCCACTCATTATGGTTTGTGAACAACCTTAACAACGTCTGTGAATTCGAAGTTATGCTCATTCTAAGGGCTTCCATGGTGAGAAGAGGACATGGGAGGTGCACTCAATGGAGTAGTAGCAGCACCTGCCAAACAAGGGTTCAACCTGAAATGGGTAAGCTAAGTCCATATACGCTAGGAAAATCCCTAACCACATATGCAATAAAATTGAGCAAGATGAAAGATGGGTGAAGACCAAACATGATTTCATTAAACTTGAATACATTGAACTTAATATGGGCCCATGGGTACAAGACATAAGGAACATTCGTTCATGAGAACCAAAGTATTACAAAATTGTTGGGTAGTAGCAGCACCTGCCAAACAAGGGTTCAACCTGAAATGGGTAAGCTAAGTCCATATATGCTAGGAAAATCCCTAACCACATATGCAATAAAATTGAGCAAGATGAAAGATGGGTGAAGACCAAACATGATTTCATTAAACTTGAATACATTGAACTTAATATGGGCCCATGGGTACAAGACATAAGGAACATTCGTTCATGAGAACCAAAGTATTACAAAATTGTTACAATGCAATGGCAAATCTAGTCTCTACTAGGTAAACTTCTTCTTTACAGATAGGTAGAACAAAATAAATTTTGTTGCAATGGATGAACTTCAAGAGAAGAACAAGAAAATAGATGCCAAGCTCAATGTCCTCATCAAGGAAACCATGGGTTTAGAGTTTGTGTCCTTAACCCCTTCTTCCCATGGGAAAGAAGTGTACATGATACCTATCTCAATTGATGAAACATACTCCTAGTTTATATATTTTTCAAGTTGTTATTTTGATGGATAGTTATCATAGTTATCTTCAGGATCTAGTCTTTCCATTTATTTACTTTCTATTTATCCACTTTCTTAAGATCAATCAAACATCTTTAAACTTTAATGACAATTTATTGTTCTACACTTGGTTGGGTTTCCCGTTGGGTGAACCGAACTCTCATCCCATTTATATTTTGTTTAACTAGTATAGAAAACCATAATTTACAAAAAAAAAAAAAAATCTAGAAAATAAAAAAACAATCATTACTAATTTATATCTTCATAATCAAAACATATTTATAATTATTTTTAAATTTAAAATTACACTCAATTTAAAACATTAAATCTCAACATTTAAAAATTTAATTATCATATTTTTTAATTTTTAAAATATCAATAATTTATTTTTCAAAGTCACAATCAAGCTACACTCTAATTTTGGTGTATGAAACCCCTTTGTTTATGGGACAAGGGACCCCTATGTGTAGGCATGTAACTTGTTAAAGTCTATAAAGGTGTACCCTCGAGCTCCTTATTTGAACCAATAACCTTCTAGGAGAAAACACATTGATTTGAACCTATAACCTTTTAGGAGAAAACACATATAAATATATAACTTTTTTTAAATACAGATAACAAGTAATACACCCACCTCCAAACAACTGAGATAGTCAAATTTAGAACACCAGTATAGATCCAAATCTTAGGCTCTATCAAACGCCGAGAGGGATCAAATCTTTGGAGGCCCAAACCTCTTCTTTAAGTATTGCACTCAACTATGAGCTTTGGTGAGGGGTGATTCAGACCAAAAGACACATCTTTTTATTTAAGGTCAAAATATAATATTTTTATTATTAATATTTAATATTATTTATGGCTGACATATAATATTTTATATTATATTTTATTTTTTAAGGAAAAAACATTACAGCATGTGCAAGGCCCTCCTAAAACCATGGGTTGTTTAGGAGGTCTTGCACATGGTCTTAAAACCATTTGCAACGACCTCCTAAACCATGTACAATAAAACCATGGGTTTTTTTTTTTTTTTCAGATGGAAAGATCCACGGGAAACCCAGCAATACTTCCCCACATTCGTGGATGGTAGAGGTGGTAAACTGCCGGCCATCCTAGCAGAAGGCCTAACCCCAGAGGACTCAAGGCTCGAACCTGTGACCTCCCCCCGAACCGAGGGAGTGTGCGAACGTCTTACCAATTGAGCTAACCCTTAGGGCTGTATAAAACCATGGGTTATTTAGGAGGCCTTGCACATGGTTTGGGTTGTTTAGAAGGTCTAACCATGTGCACAACCAACATTTTTGGGGGATATTTCAACTTTTATTTTCTATTATTTTGTTAAGTAGGAACATTACAACATCTCCCCCATATTATGTTGTTTCTTTAAACGACATTTTTTTTACATTTATTTTGGAGGATAATTAGGGGCTCTAGACCCAATGACCCTAACAATATTTGTTTCGAATAAAAAAAATATTAATATTATATTAAAAACCAAATAATTGATTATTTTCATTTCAATAACTACGGTTTATTACATGTATTAACTCCCATAAAAATTCATTAATCCACTTCCCGTGCAAACCTCCATAAATGTTCATTATTACACGCTGGTCCATAGCTCGAGACAAAACCCCACCTTACACTGCCGCGAAGGCCAGCACAGCCTATATTTAAACTTACGTTCCTTCCAAGTTTCTTCGGGCATTTGTCTTCATGGGGTCATAATATACAGTAACGGCTATGCTGCAGCGAATTAGCGTCGAATTTCCAATTTGGAATCCAGAAGTGTTGTTTTCACGCACAAGCTTCTTACAGAGCGAGCAATAAAACCACCCCAGCCCCACCCGAATTCTCTGTTCTGGATTCATTAGACTCATAGCAAGGAAATATCAAATGGAGCAGGCTAAACAGCACTTTCCAGTAAACAGTATTAGCGCTCCAGAGGGTCGAGGATCGAGGCCCTCCCGGTTGAAGAACAAGAAGGGTTTCACGATCATTTCTTCACGATATAGGCGAAAGGATTCGCCACTTTCGCCCTTGAACGCAAATGCCGACGAGGAGCGGACACTGATATATGGGATACATGATTTGAACATCCAACCCA
This sequence comes from Pseudotsuga menziesii, assembly GCA_001517045.1. NCBI lineage: Eukaryota > Viridiplantae > Streptophyta > Pinopsida > Pinales > Pinaceae > Pseudotsuga > Pseudotsuga menziesii. The sequence goes on from LPNX010287258.1 coordinate 345,443, forward strand.
GAAATTCAAAAGATGATAGAGGTATGTTTCAATTTCTTTTATAAACATAAACATTTTGTAATGTTTTTTTAGACCGTCTGCAGGGGATGGACTGTAATGCGATGGTTTATTTCTATCTCTCTTTGAGTTTTTTTTATGTTTGTCCGTAAATTGTTTTGAGTATTGGCCAAAATTTTAATTTCCGAATCGTGTATGTAGATAGCAGCACCAATGCCATGTGTGTTTCTGGAAAGAAAACCGGCCATATTGAAAATGAAGGTATTTCCTTCTCTCTGTACATTATAGCTTCACTATAATAAGTAGTAAAAACATAGTATGAGCAAGAGTTATATTTATTCAAGTACTACATCATCAAGTGGAATTGGGTACTGTTTTAAATCCATTATAAGTAGTAAAAACATAGTATGAGCAAGAGTTTTATTGATTCAAGTACTACATCATCAAGTGGAATTGGGTACTGTTTTAAATCCATTAGAATGAAATTTGAACTTTTGTTATTGTTGTTATGATGGATGGACAATAGGCTTTTATATTTCCGGTCTGTGTGTATGTTGTTGTTAAATTGTTCTTTATCTATTGGAGGTGAAGTAATATGCTTTTACTGATTATAACCTTCTTTCATCTTGACTGAGTTGGATCCTTCGTTTGGGGTGTTTTTGTGAGTCTTCTTTGTCACTAGACTGCTAGGACTGAAATTGTAAGTTGTTAGTGCAAACATTTCAGCTCCCAAAACCATGATGAGAATGTGGGCTCCTAATAAGCATAGAACTGTGTTTGAGATCTAAATTTTGGCAGCTCAAATTAAAAAACGTTGTTAATAAAGCTCTGTTTTAGTTCTTCCTCTCTCAAAACTGTAATATTTATTTTTTGGCTTGCAGATCCGGTGTCCCTCACTGTTGAAAATGACAATCGAAGAGTTGTGTGGAGCAATGGTATTTACTGCAGAGAATCTTCAATAGAAGATGTCAATTCTATAAAAGAAGGCAAAGAAGGTGATGCAGAGGGTGGACCTAACAAGGTTTCCAATCCTACCGTAACTAATCCTGCAGGTAAAGGCCAAGGCAAGGGAGAGGATATCAATTCCTCTCAGAATGAGAATTCAGATGTTGAGTCCACAGCTAGCACTTGTTACCCTCCCTTTGCAGGGCAAAGTCCAACATCCAAGACAAAGAGAGAGACCCTTACTGTGTGTACTGAAGGCAAAAACCTACAATGTTCAAATAAAGCTCTGTTTTGTATGGGAGACTCTGTTTCCCAAAATGTTGTAGATGCCACAAACAATGGTTCTGCATTTGAGCACAAAGAAATTGGAGGTAAAGATGAAACCCTTGTAAAAAATGATTGCATTGATTTGGGAATTGAAGAGCTAGAGAAGGAAATCTCTCGACTTACACAAAAACTAGCAGAATTGAAATTGCAAAAAGCTTGTGAGACAACATCCCAGCTAGTTGGCATTCAACACAATTCCAGTGATGAAAACACACCAATGGGAATTGCAAATAAGGTAGAGACAAGGAATAACCCTCGAGAAGGGAGTTCTAGGAAGAAGAAAAAAACAAGGGTTGTCTCTTCTAAATTTCTTCAATATACATCATCCCAACCAGTTGGCATTCAACACAATTCCAGTGATGAAAACACACCAATGGGAATTGCAAATAAGGTAGAGACAAGGAATAACCCTCGAGAAGGGAGTTCTGGGAGGAAGAAAAAAACAAGGGTTGTCTCTTCTAAATTTCTTCAATATACACCATCCCAACCAGTTGGCATTCAACACAATTCGAGTGATGAAAACACACCAATGGGAATTGCAAATAAGGTAGAGACAAGGAATAACCCTCGAGAAGGGAGTTCTGGGAAGAAGAAAAAAACAAGGGTTGTCTCTTCTAAATTTCTTCAATATACACCATCCCAACCAGTTGGCATTCAACACAATTCCAGTGATGAAAACACACCAATGGGAATTGCAAATAAGGTAGAGACAAGGAGTAACCCTCGAGAAGGGAGTTCTGGGAAGAAGAAAAAAACAAGGGTTGTCTCTTCTAAATTTCTTCAATATACACCATCCCAACCAGTTGGCATTCAACACAATTCCAGTGATGAAAACACACCAATGGGAATTGCAAATAAGGTAGAGACAAGGAGTAACCCTCAAGAAGGGAGTTCTGGGAAGAAGAAAAAAACAAGGGTTGTCTCTTCTAAATTTCTTCAATATACACCATCCCAACCAGTTGGCATTCAACACAATTCCAGTGACGAAAACACACCAATGGGAATTGCAAATAAGGTAGAGACAAGGAATAACCCTCAAGAAGGGAGTTCTGGGAAGAAGAAAAAAACAAGGGTTGTCTCTTCTAAATTTCTTCAATATAGTTCGAAAACCCAACCAAGATCTGAGAAAAAGATTGCTGAAATGACCACAAAGAGCATTGCCAGTCAGACAAGCCCTCAGATTCAGAAGAAATCTGGGTCATCTGGGCCTCAGTTAAGAAGGAGTCCTAGCAAGGTAGGCTTTGTCAAAGAAGACAAGCTTAAAGGGCAGAAAGATAACGTTGGCAGGCAATTGAACCAAAAGAAAATTGATGTGTCCAAGGATCCAATAGGAGATGGATATTCTTCTCGAAGATTTGATGGAAAGGAGAACATATCTCCATGCTTAAGACTTTTAGAGAAGAATCTCAGTTTATGCCCAGATTCAAATTTTAAAGAAGTTCCAAAGGATGAAAAGAATCTAGGAAAAGGCTTTCCTGAGAATTTCAAGAAGCTTTATGAAATATCGGAAAACAAGAAATTTCAGAAGGTACCTTTCAATGTCACTGTTGGAAACTGCAGCAAAGTGCCCCTATGTAACCAGGGAGACAAGGTGTCTACTGCCAGGAAACCAGGTCGAATAATTGCTAGCAGGTATGCCCAAATCACCACTCCCAACAGGAATTCAAGTTCTCCTCAGGGTTCTGCAAAGCTTTGTTCTCAGAGAAATGTGCATGGAAAGAGAATATCAACAAATATGGAGGTTGAAGATGCAAAAGCAAGATTAAATAACCATTCTTCCAAGAGACCTGCTGTGGGTTGTTTTGTTGGCAGTCCTTCTGTCAAGGACTTCAGATTGAGGAATGGAACTCTTCAAAACTCACCAACACCATATTCTATAACACCTCAAGGTTCAGCAATAGTGAGTGGAACAAAGAAAACACCCAGCCCTTGCTTGAAAGGTGGCAAAACCACATCCAACCTGACAACAGTTTTGGCTGGAGGATGCCGCACAAGAACCAACAATCAGCAACCAGTCCGTGCCAAATGGAAAGAACCTTCAAAGAGAATGAATGCTATAACTGCAGAAAGGAGCATTAACAAAACATTTGATCCATCTAATGAAAATTGGTTGAGGGGGAGTGTTTCTCTCTTGAATGAAGGGACGGTTTCTGTACAGTCTGTAAACCAGTCCTGCTCAGCTATGTTTCAGCCTGATGATTGCCTGCAGCCAGAGATAATGAAGTTGCCAAAGATGAGCACGTTCAGGTTCACTGCCAAAAGTCCCCGAGATTCTGACTGTCTCAAAAGTGTAGTTGATCAGACTGGAGAACATCCATTTTCCAGCTCAAATGGGATCAGTTGTATGAATTTGATTGATAAGAGAACTGGGCAATCGGTGTCTAACTCTTCCAGAATAAAAATGGATGAAAGCAGACAGATACTCTCATTTGAAAATGAGACAGACACTATTGATCTTCAGGGTTTCTGATTCATTTTTCAGGTCAGATGGGATTGGAATTTGTGAGTATGATGATTGATAAGAGAAGTGGACTATTGGTGTGTAACTTTTCCAGAATAGAGATAGATGAAATCAGACATAGTCTCATTTGAATATGAGGCAGATACTGTTGATCTTGAGGGTTTCTGACATATTGTGGATGCTGCTCGAGGCTAATTTTATTCCATGAGATATGCATTTACCAGATCTTAGGCACTTTTTACTAAAATTTGTTTTTCCTTGTTCTCCTGCAGGATTTTGTCTATCCTTGGATTCAAGCCAGATTTATTTTTTCCAAATTTATTTCAATCTTCCAGACGATTGAGCGAGAGTGGTGTGAAGGATAGTTCTTTTGAAGTTAATACGCAGAATGTTTCCTCATTATCTCTAGTTTGAATTTTTCCTGTGTGGCAGTAAATATGCGTAAGGCAAGTACTGGAATGCTTTTCCTACTTTGGCATTGGGTTTGATATGAATCCCTTGTAAAATGATTCGAAGATTATGTAGTTAAACAGAAAGTGTCACATTGGCAAAAATTTGAGAACGTTGAGACTGGCAAATTATATTATTGGGCTGCCCCCCTTATTCTTTTTCTTTGCACATATCTGTTCTTTGATTCTCTTTTATCATATCTCTAGTAGTGGCTCAATACAATAGTGTCTGTAAAAGGAACAATTTTGGGGGGAAGCAATATAATAGATAGAATCAGTTCTTTCTTGCTACTAAATAAAAATGCTCATTTACTGCACATACTGCCATGATAGAACAGTTCCATTTGCTATATGCATAAATCTATCAATGCCATATTTTGTTTTTTCTTTGTGAGAGTTCATTATAAGTTGTTCCATACAACATGCCCCTGGGATGCAAATTTCAGTCTTTTGGAAATAAGGAATGTTAATTGAAATTCTGGCTGAGTCAAAGAGAAGCTATCAACTGTGCTTGTACTTGAATTTGGGATGGAAACTTTGGGTCACTTCTTGTTTTTCTGCATTAAAATCTTTTGGGCTTTGCTATTTTTGGTTTTATTAGACTTGTGTTCAGAACCAAACATATGTTATTATTTCTTGTGGTTACCATCCATGTAGATTACCTGTTTTATGGCATGATTGTGGGGAACCAAAAATAGTGATGTTTTTAATAAAAACAGCCTTGCAACTGAGTACGAAGAATTTAGGAAATTAGCAAATTCTCCCATCATTGTTATGTCCAATGGTTGTGTTTTGCTTTTCACCATGCCATCAATGCTAATTTGGTGTTCTGCTTCTTTTGGCCCGAGTCTTAAATACACACTTGACTGCTGCTGTGACTTCCCAGCTTGTTTGTATCCAAGGCGTTTGATTTTTAAGGCATGCCCATTCCAAACGAATTACATATATTTCATAAGCTCTACCAAACTATGCTCCACACGAGGGCATAGTTTGGTAGTCCATTGACTACCAATATTTTATGACAATATACAAATGGCATTGTAGGCACATAAGCACGTTCAGTTTCAGTGCCAAAAGACCTCGAGACTCTGGCTGTCTCAAAAGAGTAGTAGATCAGATTGGAAAACATCCATTTTCCAGCTCGTATGGGATTGGGAGTGTAAAGTTGATTGATAATGGATCATCAGTGTTTAACTCTTTAGTATATAGTTTGATGAAATTAGACAGATACGCATTTGAAAATGAGAGACACTATTGATCCTTGGGGTTTCTGATACAGTTTCCAGCTCACATAGGAATGGGAGTGTAAAATTGATTGATACGAGAAATGGATCATCCGTGTCTAACTCTTCCAAATTGAGAAGGATGAAATTAGACAGATACTCTCATTTGAAATTAAGCCATACACTATTGATCTTCAGGATTCCCGTATATTATGAATGCTGCTTGAGGCTTTTTTTATCCCATATAATTAAAAACATTGGGCTTGGTTCAAGATTACAGATGCACTTACCAGTTCTTATAATTGTATTTTTACTTGTTACTGGATCTGCGGTGTCTTGAGGCTGGATCTATGGATCCAAGTTTGGATCCGGATTGGCCAGGGTCCAGGAAGCCAGATCATGTGACAACTAGGCCCACACGTGTGGTTCCCAAGGGCATATCATTGTAGTTTTAGCAGGCCTGCACATGTGGATCCCAAGGGCATATTGTTATAGTTTTAGCATGTGTGGATCCCAAGGGCATATTGTTGGAGTTTTAGGCTTTTTGTTTTTCCATTTCGGTTTTGACATGTTGAAATCCTAAGCCCACTGCCCCACTTAAGACAGCAGTGAACCGTGAATGTTTCACTGAGAAGTTGAGAATGTGGTGTCTAAGTGAGCAGTGAGCGTTGAGCTGTGAGCATTGTGAACTTTGAAGAAACATAGCATTAGGTGATCAGTGAGCAACGAACAGCAGTGAGAATTGGGCTCTTAGTTCAAGAGGAAGTTGCTTCAGAAATCTGGCAGTAAGCAGTGGCTTTTATTCCCTGAAGTCAGAACTATTCCCTGAACAGTGAATAGTAAATTAGTAACAACTGACAGTCTTAGACTCTTACACCAGACAATGAGCAGTGAGCATTGGGCATACAACTGACAGTCTTAGACTCTTACACCAGACAATGAGCAGTGAGCATTGGGCATACAACTGACAGTCTTAGACTCTTACACCTATGACTGACATTCTCACAACTGAATCAGAGTAGCAACATACAACTGACAGTCTTACACCTACTGGTGTTTCTCATAATTGTTTACACTTATGTTATTTTTTTAAAACTAATGGATCTGTTCTTGGACTGGTTCCACTGCTTTCTTGCCTGATTGTGTTCCTCCCTTATAAGTTCTTGAATCGTATGGTAGCAAAAACCAAGAACTGTTAATTCCTTGAATTACTGCTCCAGTTTTCTGGAAGTAGTGCAAGCAAAGGGAATTGTCACTTTGCCTTACAGTTTCCTTACAGAATGTTATATGGCCAGATTATTGTCTGTATCAGGAACTGTTGCCCCGCCTCACAGAATGTTATATGGCTAGATTAATCCTCCCATGGAGTTCTTGTTAAATTTGTGAACCATTGATCTACAGGCAAATATGAAAGCTGTAGGAAGGGAATTATGCAGTGGAATAATCAAAGAAAATGTACACTGAACAGGAAATTCATGCCACAAATTTCAGATAAATTGGACAAGAATTGCTCAGATAATCACAACATTAATCTTCTTTCATTAATCAATAATACAGTGATTATACAATAAATAGAATTCGAATATTGTGGATAGGATTCGAATCTACCAGCTCAAGCTGACTGAATAGCTAACTCAATGTGTCTAAATCAGTGTACAATCAATTAACTGATGAAGTAGGTGGGAAAATGGTGTCACTCTCCCTGCATGCATGCAAAACTGGTGCTAGGCTAACTGATAGTGATCTCACTGATTGTAACTGGAGGTTAACTCAACATAACTGCTTACCTACCACAACCAACTGATGGAAGCTGTTGGTGGCACTCAAAGTGGGCTCCTATAATGTAGGGATTGCTTCCAGAGGCACATAAACTCATGCATGAACATGCAGTTAGTGGCGGATAACGTCTAGGTGTGTACCCCATACTCTAGTACAGCGATAATAACTCCTTAAGTTAGGAAAATTGACCAAATAGATTATATTCGACAAAGGAGGATTATTTAATCCTAACAGTTCCTATACCAATGGTTTGAACATTGTACTAGATTATGATTCATAGGCTATAGCTCATTACCAGGTTATGATCAGAGTGATTCCTTGTATGTGACCTCTATCCCACTGAGGGAAGAAATCTAATACTAATTTTGCCTATACCAATGGTTTGTACTACATGGTCATGACTCATAGGCTATAGCTCATTACTAGGTTATGATCAGAGTGATTCCTTTGCAAGTGACCTCTTTCCACCACATGTGGGAAAGAATAATCCTAGGGGCATAAATTGCAATTTGAAATGTAGCGAGTAAACCACAAAGAACTTAGAAAACACAATAAGAACCTCATTTGACTTTGGGCATTGTAACTCCTAGCCAAGGTCCACATGATGAGATATAAATATATTGTGTCCAGAAGGATTCATTTTCCATTATGATTTAATCATGTATTCACTGAGTTACTTGATCTCGATGATTTTGCTCAACTATTGTTCAAGATATTACTCGAGTTCCTAACACATTCAACCATTCTTGTGGAGAAAGAACAATTCAAAGAGCTATACGCTGCTTTTCCAATGTTCAAACATTGATAAAAGAAACAGTCTAGCCTTCCTTTAGTTGCTAGATTGAATCACATTTGAAGCCTCGCTTACATTTATAATTTTATTCCAAACTGGAATGATCCATAAAAAATTAGGGTTAGTTTCTGTTTGTGATCATTATTCAGACTCTAAGGTTAATACGAGAAAAACATTATAGAGCCGTTTTTTCTTTAGTTAGTAGATTCAAGACAAGAAATTGGGCTTACAATTATTCAAAGCTGAAATGGCCAATATAAATTTAGGACTAATTTCTATTTGTTAGCATTATCCAGCAACACTCTTTGTATGTTCGAAGTCAAACAAGAACCAAGTACCAACCTCCTTGAAATTCCTTCTTTGAGCAATGGAGGTCTGCTTGTTCTTTCCTTCGACTTACATTGACCAAGTACTTGTTTAAGAATTGGATGCTCTTCTTCGATTAATTTAGACAGTCTTTATTGTTGTATCCTTGAAGCCAAAGACTATGTAATCTGTTTTTTGTTTTGTTTTTGGAAAATAAGCTTCGTATATCTGTTTTTTTTTGTTTTTGGAAATTTTGCCTTTATCTGTTATTTTTTTGTTTTTGAAAAATATGCCTTGTATATCTGTTGATTTTTTGTTTTTGGAAAATATGCCTTATATTAACTGAAGTTCTTCTGGCTTTTGCTTCTGTATGAACATGGGTCAGGACTCAGAATAACAGCAGGCCCCTATATTCATTCTACGTGTGTAAATTGTTGCTTTGTGCTATTTAGGGAATAGCTATACGGCCTATTTTCAGTTTTGCGTTGATGGTATTTTCAATTTTACATTTATGCAGTATTATATGGAACCATTACAGTTAAATGAGGTAGCAAGTATACCGCATGAATCCATTGTTAATAAAAGATTCAAGATCTTTATGGTAGTATGTGGAAATTCTTTAAAAAAAGCCTACGGTTGGTTCATACAAATGTAAATGTAAGATTTAAGATCATTATGGTAGTATGTGGAAATTTAAAAAAAAACTTATGGTTGGTTCATACAAATGCAAATGTAGTCAATGTAAGATGTGAAATGGTTGATACACTAAGATGGAGGCCCATCTCACTCGGCTGACTGAAATAGTGCTCTTGGAATGCATTGGTCCTAATGATATCGATATAATAAATGGATTCACCACCTCAAGATCTAAATGTTAGTGACATCTCAGCAATGGATAATGACAACTCATCATCAAGGGACAATGATGACAACTCAATGAGATGATCTTTAGACTTTGTGATTGTCTAGGGATCCATGGTTTAGCAATACCTCCCTCAATCATAAGTCCGAATAATTACATCAACAAGGCAATAAGAACTAGTGCATAGATGGGTATCATATTAATCTTCAATTAAAACTTTTGAACTAAGCTTCAACGGAGATATGCCTAAAAAATTTCCAAATCTAGATGTTGAATGGTTCATCTAAAATGAACTTTGAAACATAACAAGAATTCTTGAAGAGAACAACTACCATGTTTAAACATTTCTTGATTAAGTTAACTAGAAGACAATGGTGTCTTTTGCTAATTGGTGAACGAAATTCTAGTATCAGTGAACAAAGATGATCATCAAAGTTGTCTTTGAATTTAGACACAAGTAGATGTTGAACAACATCCCAATGAATAGTTGAATTGTTTATAGCATGTTGAGGGACTAATTGCCATGTTGGAATTCCCAAATGTTGATTGAGTTTTTTTATAGGGTTTTGAAACGTCAAGTTTGACTATCATCATTGATATTCCCCTTTGTTAGGTGCAAGGTGTGAAGTATGTTGAAGGATCCAAGCTTGATGTTTGGATTCTTCTTCAATAGCTATTTCATCATTGCATTCAATACTATGTATATAGTGGGTTTACTTTACCATTAACCAATTTCATTAATGTGGCTGTTTTGGTTAACGACAGACATGTTCACTTGATAAATGTATTCTCCCCATTAAGGTGAAAGGGAGTTCCATTTTTTTTAATGTACCCCCTTTTGATGTGCAAACCCCTCACACACAAACCCCCAAACCCCTCCTCCCCTCACACCCAAACCCCTCCTCCCCGCCTTAGGAAAGGTACAAGGGAGTACCATTTAGAGTCCATATGATTCCCATAGTATTATCTGTAACAATTGATTGAAATCCATTTTCTTTGGTAGCTTCTTTATGCAAATGTGTCCTTACCTTTGTCTAAATTCGCCAATGACTCTTGCAACTTCTTGACTTGTTGATTCCATCACCAATAACTTATCTAGCCATAATGAAATTTTTTCTTTTAATGATTTGTCTTCCCACAATGATGGCAAGCATAGAAATCAATACCATCTAGCTCCATTGCCAACTTAATGACAATGTTGGGACAATCTATCTCCATTGCCAACTTAAGTTTACATTCACTTATATTACTTCTAGTATCACTCCTTGCTTCCTCTTGTAACTCATCTTTAAAACTTGTTTTCATCAAATCATTGCTTCGCCCTCATAACTAGGTAAGGAATTATTAATCACATAATTTGTTGTCTCTGAATCAACCACCTGTATTAGATCATGTGTCTCACAAATAGCATCAACATTTCGCATTAGTCATTTTTGTCACAAGTTGCACTAACCATGTTTTGTCAATTTGGTTCTCCTTTTCAATTAATTTTAATTGAATTGCTTCAATAGATTTATCATTTAGATCAATTTGTTTATGAAGATCAACAACCCATTCATCCAATTCATGTAAAGAGTCTTGTAGCTTTAATCTCTTTATTAACATTTTGTAAATGGTGTCTGTAACACCTTGGTTTTGACCTCGTTTGCATTAAAAATGTATATGATGTATATATTGTAATTAATCATGGTGAGGAGTTAAAGGAAAAAGCTCCACCATCGATTTAGTGTTTTATGATTCGGCGATTAAAATCATTGCCGGTGGTATATTCATGCTAGCTAGGCACATTATAATGTTGGACATCATGTAAATATGCAATTAAATTAAAATACCCACAACCAGCTATGTCAATGCAACATTAAAGAGATTGGGGCGTGATTTCCTTGGGGGGGGTATTCAAATTTTTGGGACCAATGGGGAAAAGCCAAATGTCAAAGGGAAAACCCATCAAAACTATCAACTACCATTTTCTTGTAATTTTCCCCAATCATTTATTTCTGCCATAAGTGGTTGAGGTAGTTAATACATGGGAATGGAAAGACTATGGGAAAAAATTCGAATTGGGCAGAGCACCCATTTTTTTAAAACGTGTTTTGACTCCTGGGGCAAGTAAAAACCCAAAAACGTATGCCTATTCACTCATCCATTCACGATTTCATCTTCCCTCACGTTTTTGGAGAGTTGTTGGACGTTTTTTATCATCCATCCTACATTCACGTGGAGCTCTCACACGGCTGAACCCTCTTTGGTTTTTATCCTTCACGTTTTCAGTTGTTTCCTCATTGTGCATGCCCAGGAAATCTGTTTTGGTGCTATGGAGTGAATGGCAAGCAAAGAATTACTATTTTGTGGTTTGTAGAGGTCAATTTGGCTCATGGAATGCCCAGAATTGTTGTTGAATTCGAATTGCTCATTCTGGGTTTTTTTCCCCATTTTACTAAACCATTCTTGGTTGCAAAACGTTTTCCTCCACCCAGAATTTTGTATCTTGCTGTGTGTGCATCTTTTGGCTTTGGTATGAACTGGTTTGGGAGGGGAAATAGGGTCTGACTAGCTTGATAAACCTAGTGTGAGAAGGAACCTCACAGACATATCTAGGGGGCTGGTTTTCTTTTTTGCACACCTTGAATAGCACTAGAAGGGAAGGCATAACCTGAGGGGCTGTGTAGCAAAGAACGTGATGCTTCCTTGTGTTGGATGTGTAGATGTTTTAGAAGCCAGGCTAGATTTGGTGCAGGTGTCCATAGCTTTGTAGTTGAGCTCACTAGTTTAGCGGTCAACCTTTCCAGCACCTTTGCAGCCTGATAAACCCAATTGTGTTGCCTTGGTTGATTTTTTGTTGTACCCTTGGCTATGTGTGAGTCTGCAAGTGTTCCTTTATTCCTTGTGGGAATCATGCCTAGCTCAGGGATGGCAGTGATGCTAAGAGATTGATGAGCACACTAGCCTAGGGTTGGGCGAAACGTTGCAGCGACGTAAATGGTTGCGGGACAATCTTCTTTCAAGATAAGTATTCTTGTATGTTTTATCTATGCTACTATATATGTGTTTATGAATTAATATAAACATGTTAAATGCTTGAATGAAATGTAATTGCTTCCGTTGTATATTGCATATTTTACAAATCTGTGTATGTTTTTAAGTTCAATGCATTTATATTATGTTATGGGGCTTAGATTGCCCGGATTAGATAGCATCATTGTCGCGTTCCCTCTCTAGTAGACGGGAGGGGACGTGACAATGTCCTCCTTTACCCTTTTAGAATTGTGTCGTGCTTGCTTGCACTCACTCTCTTGTACTTGTGACAAAAATATTAGGTTATCAGGTACTCTTGATCATACAACCTAAAGTGTTATTTTTACAATAATGAAAATGACCCCTTATTCAATTTTAGGTAGATCTCTTTTTGACAATTTTCACAAAGGTTTGCAACTTCACTCTTTTTACAATTCAATGAATATGTTCAACTTAAACCCAAAAATACGTAAAATTCAAACATATGCTTCAAAAAGGTTTGCAACTTCACTCTTTTTACAATTCAATGACTATGTTCAACTTAAACCCAAAAATACGTAAAATTCAAACATATGCTTCACATGATTCATGCAAATAATATATTTAAACAAATTTTACATGAGAAATTCAAGCAAACACATAGGTATCATTGAAGCGTTGATATTGCACCATGAAGTGTAGAGGAAAAGACAACGTTTAGTCTCTTTTACATGAGATTACACAATGTTTTTTTATGTCTATTGAATGGCAAAGTAGAATAAGAAGCATCATCTTATAGAGGTATTTTAAAGACTAGTATTAAAACTAGACTCAAAATACTCTCAAACTATCTTGGTATTAAGGATGCATTTTTTATAGAAGTATCTTGGTATTAAGGATGCATTTTTTTATATAAGTATCTTGGTGTTAAGGATGCAAACTCTAGGTTAATTAATGTTGGTAAAGTTGGTTAAATTATATTTTAATGTATCCCATAGGTATAGACCAAGTGGTGATAGAGTGCATTGTTAATGTGTGTTTTGCAATGTCACTAGTTCAAAACTTGGATCGCTTGTACCCTATGTTGGGGGTTATGTGGGTGCACCTAGGGGTATAGTGGTAGCGGATGGGAATTGACATTGTGTCACGTGAGTACAAGCCCTGCCCTAGTTGCCAATTCCCCTAGTTGTAAAAAAATTTATAATCCAATGTATGGTTTTGTTGTTGATTTTTATACACATGTATCAATCAACCCATATTATATGTTGATCAAATGAAATTGCATAATGGTGCATGAATGAATGCGATGCATTTCCTCTGCAATATTGTGATGATTTTGACTAACAACATAAAGATTTAAGTAAGAACATATGTATCATTCATTATGGGAGTCATCTTGATTGTTTTTTTTGGATCATGTGTTCAAGGTTGAAATGATTTGTAGTGTAATATTTTTGGACAAATAATTGGAAGAACTTTAAATGGACAAAAGAATCCCAGCATGTGGTGCGCTGGTTGGATGCTAACTAGAAGCAATTGATAAATGGGTTCAAGTTATAACTAATTCCTACAATTAATTTCCCAATTAATACTCATGCAACATATGATCTAGTTCAAGAAACATTTTTCATTGGTTACAAAAATGATTTGATTGCCAAGTTTTCCCTACATATCAAGATGTTTTTGGAGAAACACAGTGGTGGAAGACTCCTTGTTGGTCACCATGGCGCACCAAGGTGTCATGTTGTTGGGATGGAGGTATAAGTAGTCAGAAAACATGCTAAAGAAGTGCATGATTGATGGAGACACATAGCTTAATGGGATAGAAAGTTCAAATAGCTTCATCATGCCAAGGATAATATAGTAAAAAGTGAGTAATAGAGTTGAAAGAAAGTAAAGGTTTTGATGTAATGTAGGTTGTGAAGTGTAGGAAAGACACACAAATAGAGGTTGTCGTGGTGTGTGAGAAAGGATTACCAGTGCAAAAAGAGCAATCAGTATGCCAATTCCTTTAGTGATGTCAATGTGACATACGTCCCCTTCTAGCGCACCTAAACATTTGAGATAGGTGGTGTTGATGTCCCAAATGACAATAGTCACTCAAAAGATCATGAGAACAACTATGTTATCAATATCAATGATGTAGTTAATCAACTTATGTAATTTCCTCTAAGCTTGGAATCTAGAGAATTGCACTTGAGCACAATATGAGGACCCCAATAAATCCCTATTGAGAATAAGAAAAAAATGGTATTGATTGATAAAGGAGAAGAGATGAAGATCAACATAGCGAAGATGTAAATTCACCACCAACAAGATTTCCCTCCAATATGAATACCCTTTATCTAGACATCATAGTATCAAAAATTGTTGAAGAGATAGTTAGAAGATTAGTAGATTGGATGATAAGCATTGCTTAAGTTGAAACAATATTCAAAATTTGATTGAAAGCTTCAAAATTTGGGAGCAAAGAAATCAAAGTCATTGTAATTGTTAAAATAAATGTTGTAAACTATACAATCATTACAAATCCATTCTTCAAGTACATCTAGAATATATTGTATCCACACTGGTTGTCCCTATCATGATCAACGACCCATTAATTGCTCCATATTTGCACTATGAGATGCTTGGTTCACTTGAGACCATTTGTGTAGCTCATGCATATTAGAATAAAGTAGCATAGGTTCATTTTCACCCCAAACATATTATACATTGAGATGGATAGAAAAGAAACCAAGAGGTGCACCTCTATGTTTAAAATATCCAAGGTTAAAATGTATCTATGAATGAGGAATTCAATCATGAAGCTTAAATGGGTCCATGGAGCAATAGGTACAATTTCCTTGTCAAAGGAGGTCATAAATTTTGGTACTTTATTTGAGTCTTTGTTGTATTTTCCTAGGGATAACCATATCCTACAAGATGTCAAGACATGGTAGACATGCCACTTTATTTGAATTTTTAGCATGGTCAAGCTTTAGCTTTATGGAAGCACTGGATGTAAATTTATTTCAATTTTGAATATATATATATATATATATATATATATAGAGAGAGAGAGAGAGAGAGAGAGAGAGAGAGAGAGAGATTTTTATATTTATATGTGTGTGTAGTCTAAATATTCTATGTTTTCAACTTTTTTCGAGCATATTTTATGTTTTACTTTGTTCAAACTTCGGTTGGAAATATTTAAAAAAAACTTAGAATCATATATGTTAGCTATGGAAATTGCATAATTTGGGTTCGATCGGGGTATTCAAGGGTGCCAAATCTATTTATGGATTCAAAATCACAATTTAAACACTTGAAAACTTTGATTCTACCCCAAAACATTTACCGGATTTCGACTGAAACCCACCATAAAGTCCAGAACAACGTATAATAAATNCCTTTTAACACTTGATCAAAAAATTATATGTTCACCAACATTTAAAAAGGGGGGAATTGTGAGTACCACTACCCATTACAATCTTCTTCTTTATGTGTAAGCCTATTTGGGGAGACTTACTCGACCCAAGCTAAAAACTCAACTTTATTTCCTTTTGTCTATGCAATATAAACATTTTATATATTATTTTTAAATCAAAACTATATAAGGGTTTTTTATGGGGAGACTTGCCACCATCCAATTATATTGTCAAAAAATATACATTATACATTCATTTTCCTTCCAAAATTAACAATAAACTCAAAAACATTGTTTGTAATTAGATGATTTGCATTTCCTATGTTAAAGCAGGAACTCCCTAGCCCTTTGTTATTACCTTAACCATCCTCAATTCCAATTGTCATGCTTCATTCGCTAAGGTGTCAACCTTCTGGTTGTATTCAATGTAGGTGCGAGTGATAGTAACATCCACAAGTAAGAATTTTTGTGTGTTGATCTGATATAGGAGAGGTAGCAAATATATTTTGTTGCATGTCACCTCATTGTTGGTCCACTCCACCAACAATTTTGACTATGTATAGATTTCCATATTGGAGATATGGTGTATCTTGTCTGATTGAAGGGAAATATAGATGCTATGCAACTCTTCGAAATTGTTTGTGTTTATTCCTAGAGTCTATTGAGAAGAAACTATTGTGATCCTAATAGTTATGATTGCCCTTGAAACACTCTGACCCGAATTTCCACTTGAAGCCCCATCACACAATAAATAAGGTTGATTGGGGTCAATACTAGGTGGAATTATGTTTCGATGTTTTTTGGCTTTCCCACTAGCTAAGTCGATCAATGAATATTTGACCCTATATAAGATTGTGGTAGAACTAGGGACTTTATCCATGAAGATTGCCTCATTCCTAATAAGCCATCATAACACCATATCACACTAAGGTGTGGGGGGGGGGGGGGGTGCGCGGGTACACTGAAACAATGGAGTTGTCGTACCAATTTTTCCAAGCTTCTTAAAGAGTTGTGCCTTGCCAATACGGTCTATGGCCAAGGGTGTCCATTTTTGTCCATACCTATTTTGTAAATCTAATGTGATAACCAATTTTTCTTCAGCTATGTACAGGGGGCATCTATTTGTCCCAATTTTCCCTTTCCTCTAAAGGTTTTCCCATGTCTGTATCCTGCTATTTAGAGCAAGCTAACCAAAATATATATTTTTTGGTGGTTCCATTAAATTCCAGATATACTTCCACCACCCTGTTGACATATGGTCCTGTTGGGCATGGGATAAGACAACATAACCCATTTTCACCTTATAATCACCACCATCTTGATTTCTATTCCACATAAGGAAGTCTACTTAATTTTTCAAGGTAATAGAGACATATTTTATCTTTGTTATGTAAGATTCCCATGTCAAGCTAAAATTCCGTGCTAGATTGATATTTGTTGTTGTGATCCATCCTGTACCGTAGTCGTAGACGCATCATACAGACACTTTATATTGAAAAATGAGAGATGGAAGGCCAAATCTATAAATAGCAGGTAATCTTGATCCAGTCCCACTATCGAATCCACCCCTACATTGATGTATGCATTGTTTCCAGGGTTCCAAGACAAATTGCTATAGATACACTGAAACAATGGAGTTGTCGTACCAATTTTTCCAAGCTTCTTAAAGAGTTGTGCCTTGCCAATACGGTCTATGGCCAAGGGAGTCCATTTTTGTCCATACCTATTTTGTAAATCTAATGTGATAACCAATTTTTCTTGAGCTATGTACAGGGGGCATCTATTTGTCCCAATTTTCCCTTTCCTCTAAAGGTTTTCCCATGTCTATATCCTGCTATTTAGAGCAAGCTAACCAAAATATATAGTTTTTGGTGGTTCCATTAAATTCCAGATATACTTCCACCACCCTGTTGACATATGGTCCTATTGGGCATGGGATAAGACAACATAACCCATTTTCACCTTATAATCACCACCATCTTGATTTCTATTCCACATAAGGAAGTCTACTTAATTCTTCAAGGTAATAGAGACATATTTTATCTTTGTTATGTAAGATTCCCATGTCAAGCTAAAATTCCGTGCTAGATTGATATTTGTTGTTGTGATCCATCCTGTACCGTAGTCGTAGACGCATCATACAGACACTTTATATTGAAAAATGAGAGATGTGAGGCCAAATCTATAAATAGCAGGTAATCTTGATCCAGTCCCACTATCGAATCCACCCCTACATTGATGTATGCATTGTTTCCAGGGTTCCAAGACAAATTGCTATAGATAAGATTGAAATATTTGGACGTTGCCCTCCAAAAGAGGGATCCTTAGGTAGGGAGTGGATTCCTCTTTGTATCCAGTTTATGGAGGAAAGGGGATTAATACATTTCTTCTTTACACAATCCTATCATATATCCTTAGTGGAAATGAGCTTCCATAGGCTCTTTGTTGGCATTTCTTGGGATAACATTGATAGGTTTTTTATCCCCCAACAACCACATTGCTTTGGGTTGCACAATATATCCCACCTACATAGGTTAGAGTTTTGCTCAGCCTTGTTCCCAACCTAAATATATTGAGAGAAAATCTTCCTGATAGATGTGATAATTGGCTTTGGAATGAAATCAAGGGCCATCCATTAGACACGTCTAGCTTTGATTATGCTCTTAGCTAGGGTGACCCCACCTGCTAGGGATATCCACCAATGGAACCATGTGCCAATTCTCGTGTTTATCTTTTGAATGAGCCACATCTAATCCTTAATGTGGTAGTCTTTTTCTTTCAATGAGAAACCTAGATATCCACAATAGGAGTCAAAGGGTTCTTCCATAAGTGGGAGGATGTGCAAGAAGCAGCTTAGTGGAAGTTGGGACATGGAAAAAAAGAATGGAAGATTTGTGTAGATGATATACATACCTGTAGAAGATGAGAAAGTTATAGAATCCTACCTAGGGTATTTGATTCAGAGATGGATGCCCAACCAAACATGAGGATGTCATCAGAAAAAAAGTATGTGGGTTATGGATAGGTCCCTTGCCACCTGAACACCTTTAAGATTCCCCATATTTTTCTCTTAGATAATGTGTCTACTCAAAGCCTTAACAACAAAAAGGAAAATTAGGGTGGATAAGGGACAACCCTATCTAAGATCTCTCGAGGAGAGGAATAAAGGGAATGCAAACCCGTTGATGAGGACCGCAAAGGAGGCACTCCGAGTACATGCTTCAATCCAATTTTTAAAATGGCCTGGGAACCCCACTTGGGTAAGGATCAAACGAATGTGTCAAAATATGTGTTGAGGTTGATCTTTAGCATGAGAGAAGGAAGGGAGGATTTATTGATGGAATGTAGGGTTTCTTTGGCAATACCAATGACATCATGAATTTTCCTCTAGTCAAGGAATCTAAATTGATTGGGAGATATATTGTAAGAGATAAAAGGATTTAGGTTAGAGGCAGTAAATTTTGAGATGATTTTGAAAATGTAGTTGCAGGGAGGATATAGGTCAATATTGGTCAAAGTCATATGTGTTATCATCTTTTGGGATGTCAGCAATAAATGTGGAGTTTAAGGGGATATGGATCATACTTAAAGTGAACAATTCCTTTACTATAGTTATGATGTCATCTCCAATTAGGTCCCAAAATCCCAGCAATTATGAGTTGCATTCGTTCAATCCTAAATATTTCCCATGTTTAAAGGAAAGAAGGACCTTATGTATCTATTCTTTAGTGACTTCCTCCATGATAGAAACCAATTCTTTTGGATCAACCCATCTTTTGAAGAAAGAGGATGTCACATACCCCAAATTCCAAAAACATTTTATGTTTTAGGAGACATTATGTTTTAAATTTATTATAAAGTTTGTAATTAATGACCAAGTGGGGTCAAGAATAATTGCATGTAATTGCTGAATATTTTATTAATTAATAAATGAAAAATGAGACAACAGCTTAAGGAAGCTGTTAAATGAGTGTTTTACTGGCCACTTGGTGGAATAGGTTGGGTTGAGAGCAGATTGACACTTGGCAGCATCCTCAAACTACTTCTAGATGTTGCAGGAGGTAACTTCTCTATTTTTGTGGTCATGTCCCTAAGAAAGTGGAATAAGATTAGGTGGCTCATTAAGTAAAAACTAACCCAAAATACCTAGGCATGCTAATAAAAACTTCCCATTGAATTCAGTTGAGGCTGCTCATTATTTACTTGTGAAATTTCTAAGTGAAATGAGTGCACAAGAAATTTGATGGAGGTGACTAGAAGAAGTTTTTGAGTGAAAAAAGTTGAAGTTCTGAACTAGTGCAACTGATTTAAGCTTCATACTGCTACAAGCTGAAAGATTACTGTTGATTACTCGGTGAAGTTACAGAGGTTTCTAGGGCCAGTTCTCTCACCTAGTGCTTTCAACCAGGTGGACCAGTAGACAAGCTCGGGGGTCCTAAGATTTGCAGTTCAGCTATCTTCAGGAGTTGGTTGGGAGGAATAGGCTCCTTAAGTTGTTATTTCCTCTGCTACATTTCCATGTTCTACATGTTCTTTCTAATTTATCCATGCAAGGTTAGGAACAAGAAGCAATGAATTTAGGAAATAATATGGTTATGTGTCTGCTTTATCTGTTTTTAGAATTATTTGGAGGCAATTTTTTACTATGGAAAGATAGATGAATTCTGAATTAGATATGGATTAGAATGAATGATTAGGGTAATTTCAAATTTACTGATGGATAAAATAACTAACTATATTTTTTCACACCTTCAAGAAGGTAGTACTCTAGTACAGTAGGTTAGATTAAATCCTAATAGATAAATCAAATGAAGTATACAAGATTATTTTTATTTACTTTCTACAGATTCTTTATAGGATTAATCAGAAGAAAGATTTTCTTTTTCAGAAGTTTCCTTAGTTAGAATACATTATTTTAAACATAAACAGTACTATCTTCAGAAAGATCTTTTAAAAAACAGTACATAATCTGTGTAAGGCTACTCCTTTAACACACGGTAATAATTATTATTTATAAGTTTAATACATTATAAACATACATAGTTATTAAATATTATAGGAACAGAAAATAGCATAAGCAAGAATAAAGCAAGAATAGCTAATAAACAGTTAAAATAAAAGTATAGTAATCACTTCGGGTTGGATTTAACATCTAAGTAATTTTCTTTGATACTGTAAATAAAACATCAAATAATAAACACGTTATAACATCAAATAATAAACACTTTATATTTAAACAATAATAATGCAGGGTTAAAAACTAAAATGAAATTACAAACCCTAAATTTGGGGAAAAATTGTTAACTAGTTTTCTTTTACTTTTTCTTTTTAGATTAGGGATTTTACAGTTTACCCTCTTTTTCTTAAATCAAATCCTTTATAATATCCATATTATAAATACAAAGAATTAAAATAAAAATTATACAGAAATAGTATTAAAACTATTTATCAAGTATGAACTAGAACAATATAAGAAAAGACAAATTAAAAATTTCCAATCCAATTACACAGTTGAGCTCTGTTTGTATTAACAAACCCTTCTCTTTTAACTTTTCTATTAAACAAATATTTTTACTAAATAATTCAGAATTAGTTTTAAAACTAATATCCTAAAGAATTCCCTCTTTCTTATAAAAATCAAGATTATGGACTTAAACACCGGCAAAAATCTCTCCCATATTCTTTTAACAATCCATTCATCAAATGCAAGTAATTATAATAGTAAAGTATTATCTATTAATTTAAAATTTAAAAGAAAAACATGAAATTTATCCACTACAATCTTCATCAACTTCTTTAAAACCCACAGTTCGATGTCGAACATATAATATCCAACACAGTAAAGCCTTAGAGCTTAATCAAAATGTAGGAGATATTAAACCCTATATAAAAACATAATTAAAAATCCCACAATAGTCATGGTCGGCCGAAAAGGCTTCACGAATTTTCATCGAAACATTCAAGCTGTGGCCACACGGCCTTCCCAAACAAACAGAGTACATGGTAACCACGACCAAGTAGTATTCAAACCAAGTGAAATAGTATCACCCATAAACCCACACATCATCGCAGGAGGAACCTTAGGCAAGAACCGAGGCTTACCAGTTGGTAGAGTAGCGTGGAGAACTTCCTACTAAAACAGTTTATGCCACCTGGATTCTAGAAACACCTGTGGAAAACCTGCATTGTAAAATAGAGTTTTTGTTAAGCCTCTATTTGAAGAAAACCCAGTAATAAGAAGTAAAAACTTATGGCGAAAACAAACAAAGAACTAATGACTTTACCTGGAGAGTTTCAGCTTGGGCCACACATTATTGTGCCGATGTTGCACAGTAAACCCCAACTGAAGAAGATTTCTTACCCTATTAACGGTGTAGAATAAATGCCTAGAACCTCGACGAGGTAAAAGAAAAGTCACAGTAAAGGATGAACAAAAAAAAACTTCTCACTATCATATGAAAAACCCTAAGGTGAGCTGCAAGTTTCAAAAACCAGGAGCCATTGCCCAAATGGAGGTATTAACTTGGCAGTTACATAGGCTAGATTAAACACCAAGCTACATAGTAGCAGTTCAGGCCATCACCCTCAGAAAACGAAGCAATGGCATCCATGACCATGAGACCATGAGTCGGCGGCAACACTCCACAGCAAAAAGTGAGGGTAAATGCGCAAATTTAGTGTTTTGGAGATATATATAGTATGGTTACCCAAGTCAAAAACCCTATACATTAACCATCGACCATGTGGAGTTCAATATGTATTTGAGTTATGAGTTTGGCTCTATAGTTTGAAAGCCTTGTTGCAGCCTGCAAATAAAAGGGTTTTACAAAAAAAAAAACCTTGGTTATAAACTCATTAAAAAATCGGTCGATATCTCATATGTCATAAGATGCATAGTATAATTTAAAAAAAATATTATTGGTTGTAATCTTTGTGTAATTAGGGATTACAACTATGTATTGAGGACCATGCAATTAGTAGTAACATGTGCAAAAGATTATAACCTTGTTAATATTGATACAAACCCCCTTATGACAAGTATTAGAATTATGCAAAAGACTATTTGTAACATAGGTTAGAACCTCGGTTAAAAAGCTTACAAATCTAGAAGAATTTAAGTATAGAATATGCTTAAAATAATTCTTGAATAAGGGTACTATAGTTTAAAATTGCGTAAATAGGGTAATCATCTTATCATATAACATCTCTTAATGAGATTTAAACCATGCAAGAGTTTGGGGTTAGTTAGGTTCATTAAGTAATGAACTCTTCAACCTCTAAAACCAAAGTAGTAATACTATTTATATCACGAAGTAAGGTTTTTCTTCTTATTTACTCAATTGGAAAGTGCATAGGCAGAAAAGGAAATTTTACTTTGTTTGAAACTCGTTAGTTTCTTTGTTTTACATGACATTTCTCTAGACTTAGTTTTTACTGGTTTATATAACAAGGGAATGCATGAATTAGACAAATACATATGAATTACTATGGTAACGAGTAATGATGTATCAAAAGACCTAGGGTGCGAAATTATCTTTCTCTAGAATTGTATATAGGACCTAATATGATAATAGATAACTGAAAGTATGATGAACAAGTTATACAGTTTCGGCGATACCTCCTTTATTTGATCAAAGTTGTAAACTAAACAAATATACTAGCATTTTATTTATGCTAGTTGAGATAATTAATCTCGATCCGGAAACTGGTTTACAAAACATCTTACTTGTAAAAGACATTTAAAGGAAGCATCACTTCACTGCATTAGCTAAAAAGCTAAGTAAGCCTCGGACATGAACTAAAGTTCCTTCATGTTTACAAACAATAAAACAAACTTTAATACATAGTAAGCAAACAGATGTTTCATCTTATGTTACTTCAGAGTCATCACCTGCTAAATCCACTTTTAATACTGATTTATAAAAGAAAATAATTAAGCATGCAGATATAGAATTTAAAAAAGGAGTTAGTTAATTATAGTTTAAGACCTTAAATATGTTAACTCTTAACAGTTAAATGTCCCTCTTAAGTGACGATTGTAAACATTTATTCTCATAGGAAAAATTTTAATTTTTTATGAAATTTTGGAGTATTACATGTGGTATCAAAGCACATGTTCAGACACTAGACCTGAATGCTACTCAACCTGCATAAATAAACAGTAAATTAAATGCATGCATACTATTTTTTTTTAAATGTTATTACCAGAAATTTTTTCTGAGCTAGAACTGCAGGTATGGAAAGACTCGAGGAATTTGCAAATGATGAATCCTCGTTTAATGAACAAAGTAATTCTAGAAGAGAACCAGTTCAGGAAGAAATAACTAGAAATTCTTCAGAATTATTACAAACTCTTAAAGAATTAAGAACTGAAATGGAAACAGTTAAAAAGTAAAATGAATGAATTTTAAGAGCTCAAGAGGAGCTGAATCAGATACTGATGAAAAAATTTCAGAGTGAAGAAAAATATAAACAAATAGGATTCGAAAATACATCCTACTAACAAAAAAGTAAGAAGTCCAAACAGTCTAAAATTGAAAGTAGCTCATCCTTTGAAACTTATAGTGATTCACACAGGAAGAATCGCCAGTACACTAGTGATAGCATTGAGGATAATTACCATTCAAGAAAAAGAAAATTTAAGCCTTATGAGGAAATTTCAGGAGAATTTAAGAAGATAAAACCACCAACTTTCAACGGTGAAACTGAGAAAGGAGAGGAATCTGAATCATGGCTGTCTGCAATGACGAAGTATTTCCAAATCTATAATTACTCTAGCTAGCTAAAAGCAAGGATGGCCATTTACAACTTAACTGGAAATGCAGATATATGGTGGCAGGATTTAAAATGAGTAAAAGGTATTAGGGAAAAGAACTTTAACTAGAGTACCTTTAAGAAATACTTTAAAAAGAAGTTTTTGTTGGAACAGTACTATGAAGAGCGAGCTAAGAAATTTTATGAACTGAAGTTGGGAACTATGAACATGAAAGAATTAAACAATAATTTTTTAAATTTACTACATTACGTTCCTTACATTGTGGATGAGAAGCCTGATGTGCAGCGGTTTCTAAGCTATTTACCTTTGCACATTAAAGACAAAATTGAATACGATAATCCAAAAACTCTTGAAGAGGCTATGTGAAAGACAAATTTTTGCTATGAGCAGAACTGCAAAAAGGAAAGCATGTCAAACCGGAAGGCTAAGAGGTCTAATGATTTTGAATAGAAGAAGAAGGGTTTCACACCTAACCGCACTTTTAGGAATAATAATACACGTAATTTTCCTAATAAGAATTTCCAAGGAAATAAAGGTAACTCACAGTCAAACCCTAATGGATTTAGAAATAAAGAACCTGCTAATAATCACATCAACTACATTAAGAATAATGAACGTAAAGAACCAGTAAAGTGTTGGGAGTGTAATGGACCTCATTATGCATCGGTCTATCCTAACAGAAAGAAGACTGTCAGCAACATACATACGGTGCAGGAGGAGATGATTGTTGGTGACTTAGCAAGGACAATGCACAAGATCAACGCGGCACTGGAAAATAGGCAGGCAGATTATCAAACTTTCATGGTGGAAGTAGAAGGTAAGTTGAATCAAACACCCATTTCTATCTTAATTGACCCAAGGGATAGCTTGAGTTATATTTCTCCTAATTTAGTAGAAAAAATGCAATTTATCAATCGAAAATTTTGCAAAGTCATGGTTAGTTCAACTAGCTACTGGAGCAAAAAGAAAATTGATTAGTTTTGTAAAAGATTGTACTGTAAGTATGGATCAGTTTGAAACCTCTCTGAAGCTAAATGTACTTTCTTTAGGCTCTTATGATATGTTAATTGGTATGGACTAATTAGAACAACATAGAGTAGGTATGAACTATTTCGGTAAAACTTTTACTTGTGTAAATAATGAAGGAGAAACAGTAATCGAACAGGAATCCCTAGGAAAACAGCTATCATACAAATCTATGGTTTGCAATTAAAGAGAGTTGTTCGGAAGAGTTGTAAATCATTTCATGTAACTGTAATTAACGAAGAACATACTAATAACGAAGATAAACTAAAAATGGAAGATATTCCAATCCCAGGGGGGTATTCGGATGTATTTCCGGAAGAAATTTTGGGACTGCCTCCGAAAAGGGAGTTAGACTTCACTATTGAGTTAGTACCTGGTGTAGTGCTCAGATCAAAGGCCAGTGCTCGGCTCAAAGGCCCCTTATCAAATGAATATATTGGAACTGAATGAATTAAAATCACAGTTAAAGGAATTTATTGATAAAAAGTATATAAGACCTGGTGTGTCTCCTTGGGGAGCACCTGTTATTTTCCTTAAAAAGAAGAACGGTACTCTATGCTTATGCATTGACTACCATCAAGTAAATAAAATGACCATTAAGAATAGATACTCGTTGCCCTGCATAGATGATCTGTTTTATCAGTTGGGCGAAGCAACTGTATTTTCAAAGATTGACTTACAATCTGGTTATCTCCAGGTCCGAATCAAAGATGAAGACATTTTCAAAACAGCTTTTAAGATCAGATATGGTCACTATGAGTTTGTTGTTATGCCATTTGGGCTCACTAATGCCCTAGTTGTCTTCATGTGCTTAATGAATAATGCATTGCATAAGTACTTTGATAAATTCGTAGTGGTATTCATTGACGACATTCTAATTTATTCTAAGTCTAAAGAAGAACACGAGGAGCACTTAAAAATTGTTTTACAAGAGTTGAGAGAACATCAGCTTTATGCCAAATTTAGTAAGTGTGATTTCTTTAAGGATAAAATACAGTACTTGTGCCATGTAGTAACTAAATAAGGGATCTCAGTTTATCAAGAAAAGATAAAAGCAATTGAAGAATGGCCAGTCCCAAAGGACGTGACTGACGTGCAATCATTCGTGGGGATTACAAGTTACTATCGAAGATTCATTGAGGGATTCTCAAGAATCGCAAATCCCATAAATTCTTTGCAGAAGAAAGGGAATAAATTCGAGTGGAACCAAAAGTGTGAAGAAAGTTTTAAAAAGTTAAAAACATTACTAACTACTGCACCAATCTTAAGAGTTACTGATCCTAATAAGGACTTTGTTGTATGCACTGACGCATGCAACGATGGTCTAGGTGGGGTTTTAACTCAAGAAGGACATGTAATTGTATATGAGTCTAGGATGCTTAAAATTCATGAGAAAAACTACGCAACCTATGATTTAGAGTTGGCTGCCATCATACATGCTTTGAAGATGTGGCACCATTAATTAATCGAAAGAAAATTTATGTTAATGGCAAATAATAAAGGATTAATTGGAAGAAAATTTATGTTAATGACAAATAATAAGGATTAAAATATTTGTTGGATCAACCTAACTTAAACGCAAGGCAGGCTAGGTGGCTAGCTTTTCTTAGCGAGTACGATTTCGAGATCCAACATATTAAGGGAAAAGAAAATAAGGTTGTTGATGCTCTAAGTAGAAATGCAAGACTGAATTTTGTAGCAGCAATCAGCACTTATAAAACAAATTTAGAAGAACAATTAGAGGAAGGAATAAGATTGGATGAAAATTATCAAAAATTACAAAAAAAAGTAACAGAAAATTTAATTGAAATTTTAACTATAGGGTATAGCCTAAATGAAAAAGGATTAATATTATATAAAAACGGGTTGTATATACCTAATGTACCTAAAATTAAGCTATAGATTTTAAATGAAATTCATAAGACTCCTTACTCAAGACATCCTGGTTATCAAAAGTCTATAACCATGTTATGGAAGGATTATTTTTGGCCAAACATGAAGAATGAACTGGCAGGATACATTGCCAAGTGTTTTGAATGTCAACAAGTTAAGACTGAACACCAGCATCTAGTCGGTTTACTACAACCATTACCCATCCCTAGCTGGAAATGGGAAATAATCAGTCTTGATTTTATTACAGGTCTACCTAGAAATCAGAATCTGAATGACTCGATAATGGTAGTTGTTGATAAACTTAGTAAAGAAGCTCATTTTATACCTGTAAATACCACCTACAAGGCTGCTAATATTGCTGATATATTCTTGAAACAAATATTTTGTTTACATGGGATACCGAAAGTTATAATTTCAGACAGAGACCTTAAGTTTATGGGCAATTTCTAGAAGTCTTTATTCAAAGGCTTGAATACTACTTTAAATTTCAGTACCTCTTTTCAACCCCAGACAGATGGACAGACGGAAAAGGTGAATCAAGTGTTGGAAGATATGCTTGGAATGTATGTTAAGGAACAGCCAAGTAAATGGGAGGATTACTTACACCTGGTGGAGTTTGCTTATAACAATCACTACCAGGCTTCAGCACGATACAGCCCATTTGAAATTTTGTACAACAGAAAGTGCAATACCCCCATCTCATGGAGTAACCTAGTTGACAAGTTAGTACTAGGACCTGAACTACTAAAGGAGATGGAGTTAATTGTAAAACAGGTGAAAGGTAACTTAAAAGTTGCGCAAGATAGACATAAAAGTCAAGCAAATCTTAAACGAACTCAGAAAGAGTTCCAAGTGGGAGAACATGTCTTTATAAAGGTAAGGCCTAAAAAGAGTTCTTTGAAGTTAGGAAGTTGTGCTAAGTTGGCACCGCGATATTGTGGGCCTTTTGAAATACTATCCAGAATGGGACAGGTGGCATACCAACTGATTTTACCGCCAAATTTGAAGGTTCATAATGTTTTTCATATCTCTTTATTAAAAAAATATGTACACCATGCTACTCATGTTATAAATTGGAATGATGTGCAGGTGGAACCCGAAGGAGATTTTCTGGTGGAACCAGATTGTATCCTCGAAAGGAGGGAGATCTTACTTCGGAATAGCACCATTGGGCAGGTGAAGATGCAATGGAATCACCTTAGTTCAGAAGAATCCACCCAGGAACTGGAAAATCATATGCGGGCCGCATATCCAATTCTGTTCCAGGACAAATCTGAGGATGAAGAATAAAATAACATTGAGGACGATGTTATATTTAAGGGGGTGAGTATTTCACATACCCCAAATTGCAAAATCATTTTATGTTTTAGGAGACATCATGTTTTAAATTTATTATAAAGTTTGTAATTAATGACCAAGTGGGGTCAAGGATAATTGCATGTAATTGTTGAATATTTTATTAATTAATAAATGAAAGATGAGACAACAGCTTAAGGAGGCTGTTAAATGAGTCTTTTACTGGCCACTTGGTGGAATAGGCTGGGTTGAGAGCAGATTGACACTTGGAAGCATCCTCAAACTACTTCTAGCTATTGCAGGAGGCAACTTCCCTATTTGTGTGGTCATGTTCCCCAAGAAAGTGCAACAAGAGTAGGTGGCTCATCAAGTGAAAACTGACCCAAAAGACCTAGGCATGCTAATAAAAACTTCCTATTGAATTCAGCTAAGGCTGCTCATTATTTACTTGTGAAATTTCTGAGTGAAATGAGTGCACAAGAAATTTGATGGAGGAGACTAGCATAAGTTTTTGAGTGAAAATTGTTGAAGTTCTGAACTAATGCAGCTGATTTAAGGTGAGTTCATATTGCTACAAGCAGAAAGATTACTGTTGATTACTCAATGGAGTTGCAGATGTTTCTAAACCAGTTCTCTCACCTAGTGCTTTCAACCAGGTGGACCAGTAGACAGGAACAAGCTCCTAAGATTTGTAGTTCAGCTATCTTCAAGAGTTGGTTGGTAGGAACAGGCTCCTTAAGTTGTTGTCTCCTTTGCTACATTTACAGGTTCTACATGTTTTTTGTAATTTCTCCATGCAAGCTTAGAAACAAGAAGGAATGAATTTAGGAAATAATATGGTTATGTGTCTGCTTTATTAGATATGGATTAGAATGAATGATTAGGGTAATTTCAAATTTACTAATGGATAAAATACCTAACTGTATTTTTCCACACCTTCAAGAAGGTAGTACTCTAGTACAGTAGGTTAGATTAAATTATGATAGATAAATCAAATGAATTATGCATGATTATGTTTATTTACTTTCTACATATTCTTTATAGGATTAATCAGAAGAAATATTTTCTTTTTCAGAAGTTTGCTTAGTTAGAATACATTATTTTAAACATAAACAAAACTATCTTCAAGAAAGATCTTTTGAAAAACAATACACAACCTATGTAAGGGTACTCCTTTAACATAGTAATAATTATTATTTATAAGTTTAGTACATTATAAATATACATAGTTATTAAATATGTTTTCTTTTACTTTTTCTTTCCAAATTAGGGCTTTTACACATTACCCTCTTTTTCTTAAATCAAATCCTTTATAATGTCCATACTATAAATACACAAAATTAAAATAAAAATTATACAGAAATAGTATTAAAACTATTTATCATGTATAAACTAGAACAACATAGGAAAAGACAAATTAAAAATTTTCAATCCAATTACACAGTTGAGCTCGGTTTGTATTAACAAACCCTTCTCTTTTAACTTTTCTCTTAAACAAATCCTTTTACTAACAGAGAAGAATTCAAAATTAGTTTTAATACATATCCTAAAGAATTCCCTCTTTCTTTTAAAAATCAAGATTATGGACTTAAACAGTAGCGAAAATCTCTCCCATATTCTTTTAACAATCCATTCATCAAATGCAAGTAATTATAACAGTAAAGTATTATCTATTAATTTAAAATTTATACAGTATAGGAAAACCCCACAGTCTGCCATCGGCTTCTTTAAAAACCTCAGTTCGATGTTGAACACAGTAAAGCCTTAGAGCTTAATCAAAATGTAGGAGATATTAAACCCTATCTAAAAACATAATTAAAAATCCCACAATAGTCATGGCCTTAAAGTCTATCCGAAAAAAAATTATGGTAAATCAAGTCCGACCAAAAAGGCTTCACAAGAATTTTCATCGAAACATTCAAGTCACAGCCACACAGCCTTCCCAAACAAACAGAGTACATGATAGCCACGACCAAGCAGTATTCAAACCAAGTGAAACAGTATCACCCATAAACCCACACATCATCGCAGGAGGAACCTCAAGAAAGAACCGAGGCTTACCAGTTGTAGAGTAGCGTGGAGAACTTCCTACTGAAATAGTTTATGCCACCCAGCTTCTAGAAACACCTATGGAAAACCTACATTGTAAAATAGAGTTTTTGTTAAGCCTTTATTTGAAGAAAATCCATTAATCAGAAGAAAAGACTTACGGCGAAAACAAACAAAGAACTAATGACTTTACCTGGAGAGTTTCAGCTTGGGCCGCACAGTATTGTGACAGTGTTGCACAGTAAACCCTAACTGAAGAAGATTTCTTACCCTACTAACGGTGTAGAATAAATTCCTAGAACCTCAACGAGGTAAAAGAAAATTCACAGTAAAGGCTGAACAAAAAAAAACTTCTCACTATCATACGAAAAACCCCAAGGTGAGTCTCGTGTTTCAAAAACTAGGAACCATTACCCAAACGGAGGTATTAACTTGGTGGTCACACATACTAGATTAAACACCAAGCTACACAGTAGTAGTTCAGGCCATCACCCTCAGAAAACAAAGCAATTGCATCCATGGCCATGAGACCATGAGCCGGCAGCAACACTCCACGGCAAAAAGAGAGGGTAAATGCACAAATTTAGGGTTTTAGAGATATATATATTATGGTTACCCAAGTCAAAAACCCTATCCATTAACCATCGACCACGTGGAGTTCACTATGTATTTGAGTTATGGGTTTTGCTCTATAGTTCAAAATCCTTGGAGCAACCTGCAAATAAAAGGGTTTTACCAAAAAAAAAAAAAAAAACCTTGGTTATAAACTCATTAAAAAATCNAAAAAATATTATTGGTTGTAATCTTTTCGTAATTAGGGATTACAACTATGTATTGAGGACCATGCAATTAGTAGTAACATGTGCAAATGATTATAACCTTGTTAATATTGATACAAACCCCCTTATGACAAGTATTTGAATTATGCAAAAGACTATTTGTAACATAGGTTAGAACCTTGGTTAAAAATCTTACAAATAGAAGAATTTAAGTATATAATATGCTTAGCATAATTCTTGAATAAGGGTACTATAGTTTAAAATTGCGTAAATAGGGTAAAAATCTTATCATATAACATCTCTTAATGAGATTTAAACCATGCAAGAGTTTGGGGTTAGTTAGGTTCATTAAGTAATGAACTCTTCAACCTCTAAAACCAAAGCAGTAATACTATTTATATCACGAAGTAAGGTTTTTCTTCTTGTTTACTCATTTGGAAAGTGCATAGGCAAAAAATGAAATTTTACTCTGTTTGAAACTCGTTAATTTCTTTGTTTTACATGACATTTCTCTAGACTTAGTTTTTACTGGTTTATATGACAAGGGAATGCATGAATTAGACAAATACATATGAATTACTATGGTAACGAGTAATGATGTATCAAAAGGCCTAGGGTGCAAAAATATTTTTCTCTAGAATTGTATATAGGACCTAATATGATAATAGATAACCGAAAGTATCATGAACAAGTTATAGACGAAGCTAGATAGAGGAACATCTAGATTTATGTTCAGATTTTCCAAATACTTACGCTTACAAGTAATCAAATAAAAAGTAATTATATAGTTTCAGCAATACCTCCTTTATTGATCAAAGCTGTAAACTAAACAAATATACTAGCATTTTATTTATGCTAGTTGAGATAATTAATCTCAATCTGGAAACTGGTTTACAAAACGTCTTACCTATAAAAGACCTGTAAAAGAAGCATCACTTCACTGCATTAGCTAAAGAGCTAAGCAGGCCTCGAACATGAACTGAAGTTCCTTCATGTTTACAAACAGTAAAACAAACTTTAATACATAGTAAGCAAACATATTTTTAAGCTTATGTTACTTTAGATCATCACCTGCTAAATCCACTTTTAATACTAATTTATAAAAGAAAATATTTAAGTATGCAGATACAGAATTTAATAAGGAGTTAGTTAGTTCTAGTTTAAGACCTTAAATAAGTTAACTGTTAACAGTTAAATGTCCCTCTTAAGTGATGATTGTAAACATAATACGTTAATTGTTAACAGTTAAATGCCCCTCTTAAGTGATGACTGTAAACATTTATTGTCATAGGAAAAATTTTAAATTTTTATGAAATTTTGGAGTATTACAGAGGAAGTTGCAAACATGTCCCCAATGTTCTCCTTCTTAAGGCCAGTGAAGAGATTTGAATAATGATGTATGATCGCTAGGGAGGTGGATTTGAAACATGTACATTCATATCAAGTTTGATTATGAACATTCTAGATCGTATTTGCAGCTCTTATACATTTTGCTTGCCTATGAAAGAATGTGATGTTGTTATCTCCCTTTTCTAGCGAAAGTACCTTGATCTTCATCCTCCACTTGGCTTCTTGCCATGCCCAGATTCTAGATTTTTCTTTTTCTATCTTATCAATTTCTAGGATTCCATCCTCACTAGAGTCATTCATGTAGTTGGAGCTAATAACCAGTTCTAGTTGTCTCTCAATCTAATCCAAATCCCTCTCTTCATTGGAGAAGGTCAGTTTTGACCAGGATTTTGTGAGACCTTTTATCCTGGAGAGGTTTGGTTGTATACTTTGCATGGCCTTCAAATCCTCATTTGAATCATATATGATCCAATTATGGGTTAGAGGATCTTGGAAGGCATCATAGATAAGCCATTGAGGGTTGAATTTAAAGTGGGGGGGTGGGGGGAGGGGGCTTGTCTGTGGGGAGGGAGAGTTCCAAGATGATCGAGAGATGGGTCGATAATCAGCCTTTAGAATAGTGGAGTGGAAATCACTAAGGGAGTGAAGAATGGAATCCTTGACTAAAAAGCGGTCAAGTCGTTCGGTAATGAGATGAGATATAGAAAGCTTATTGGACAATATGTGGTCGAGGGAATCATGTTCAATATCAACATGAAGGGATTCATCCAAGTGATGTGAGAGGAACTATACTAGTGTATATTTTCTTGCATATGTACCAAAGGATTCTAAGGGGTGAAGGGTGAAGCTTAGGTCACCTCCCACGATGAGGTGGGGAAGAGAAATAGGGAAGGAGGCAAATAGTTATTCCCAAAACTCCTTTCATCCATGAGATGGGGTGTAAATGTTCAAAAGGCTGACATTTCAATTTAAATATTTTGAAAAACAAGAGGATAAGATGTAGTGGGTATAGATTACCAAGGAAAGGAGATTGAGGTAGGGATCCCATCCAATTTCTAAGCCCCCAGAGTGACCATATGCATTCATGGTGATGAAAGACCAATTAGGAAAACATCTATACAAGATCATGTTTGTTGACTCTACAGTGCACATTGTTTCTTGTATGTACATTACATTGGGGTGATTCTTATAGACCAATCATTTCAAATACCATTGCTTCGAGGTTGTTCCTATGACTCTTAAATTGTGTGATAAAGTTATCATTTCTTGAGCTCCTTTGGGGATACTTTGCTAAGGATCCCATGAATTGTTTGGTATCGGCCTATTTGAACCAATCTTTCTACCTCTGTCTTTTCATAATCCATGTGGGATCTTCTTCCTTTGATATCCATGTGCAAAGTTCCCTGAACAAAGGATAATCCTCTTACTTGTCTAGGAGGCACTTTTGTCTGTGAGTGCATTATATATCTATTAGAAAATGATGGCCTCGAATATGAATTGTTGGTTGTGTCCCCACTTGAGCTATATACGAGGGGGTCTGGTTTTGTCTCCTCGTAATCATTTTCTTGTAAATGGGTTGGACGAGAGTCACTTGGTATAGGACATGACAGTGGGGTCAGGGGAGGGTTTGAGGATCCATAACCCCCTCCACCCTTTTCCTTTTCTATGCATTAGAGAATGAGTCAGTCCTAAAGTCTGAGGACCTCGTCACCAAGTAGGTATCCAACTCAACATAGATGCATAGTTATGTTTGATATATATATCACACATACACATATATGTCATCGATGGTTATCTTAAGTAGTTTGACTTTTTATGCCAAATCCATATTGGCCAACGAGGTCATGAGGCCGAATTCACTCAAGTTCCTCAAAATTAGGCACACACGTTGTTTGCTAATGAGATTTATCTCTAAGATCCTTTGTGGAATTGTAATTTTGTCTTTGCTCTCAATTTTAAGTAGAGACTCTATCTTTAGAATGGCTTATAAAGATATTGTGCTCAATGCAAATCTTAGTGAAACTTCTCCTTCAAATTTCTCTATTCACTATTATTCAACATGCCTGTGAAGATGGTTTGTTGTCCACTGTAACATCCCTTTACCACCCCAACCTAAAATACAAATGTAATTATGCGGCACTATAAGTATCAATTCTAACTTCTTAAAAAATGTGAATTCAATTGATTGAGTTAGGAGGCTGAAAGTTTGACGCGACAAAAAAACGATTGGGGACGAATCCACTAGGGGGATAGGTAAAATATGAGTGAAGTCTTGGGGATCTAGTGAGGATAACTAGGGGTCATCATGGTTTGATGACATGCCAAAAGGAAACAAGTTACAATCTTCACCATTTGGCATAAGGTCAGTGGGTGTAATTGCACGCGCATTGGTTAGTCATTGAGCGTTTGCAAGACGACTCATTACTCAAATGAAAATGCTAGTGGGATATGTGCTTATTAAAACAAGTGAATGGATATTATTTCGAACTTAAATACCCATAAGCCTATAATAAGTAAATAATTATTTATGGCACCAAGAGTGTATTAAGTTGTTACACTCTTTATATATCTTAAAATTACCTGAATAAATTTGGCTGAGAAACAAAGGCAAAGGTTAATATATATGTATAATAGAGTTAAGTTCATACACTAAAGATTCACCAAATTATTATTATTATTATTATTATTATTAACTTTTTCCTTTATAGTTATTCGAGAGTTCGAAGGGAAGAACCACCCGTTTTAAAATTGTTTTTATGTATTTTGAATTGCAACTTGAGAATAGGTGGAGGGAAACATAACAAAAAATAACAATCTTCCTTAGAAAAGGCAGTACAATAAACCACAACCACAAAGGAAGGGACCATCTAGATATGTTTGTTCTGGAGCATTAGAGATATGTTGTTATAGTATAATCTCTAACTTAATATTGGTTAGATTTTCTTGGATCCAGCTGTTGAAACTGTGATAAGGGTTTAAGAAGAAATCAACGCATATGCACAGTGTATATTGATTGGATTTGAATATGAATGTGTGCATGGACGACAGATCAATCCACTCGTCGCACAGTTTGAGGGATTATCTAGGATCAGCCATCATAGCTTGTCCACTAATACACTATGCGTATTAATACACTATGATTTGTGCATCAACCAAATGGAGCTGTCTAACTAAGGGACTTTTGGGGATTTTTTTGACTTTTGTTAGGCAAAACCAAGCTGACTAAACTTGAGTTTAGGGCTCAGTCAATATTAAAATTTAGTTTTCACTTTTCACGCCGACCTCTTTTTCTTTTTCACTTGTCGGGTGAAACTTGTCTATCTCCCGACTAGACAAGTCTATCAACTTTGTTCGGACTTTCTACCCGACTGATTTACTTCGACTTACTTGTCGGTTTTACCGACTGATTTTACCTCGACCATTTGTTACTTCTAAGTCAGTTGACTTCTTCGAATTCTCAAGTCGGCTCACCTCTTCAACCACTCAAGTCAGCTCACCTCTTCGACTTCTCAAGTCGGTTGACCTCAGTCGGTTGACTCAACCGACCTCTCAAGTCGACTCACACAACCGACCTTGTCGGTTCACTTTGGTCGAAATCTACAGGGTATTTTTCTTAGTCTAAGAGACTTAAGAAATTACAAATACTTTTCACCTGTTAGTAAGATAGAGTAAAATAGAGACATTAACAAATCCAAATAACTTATAAAACATATGCCCAAATATGTAGGAAGACTTGAGTCGACCAATGTGCCGTAAAACCATGGAAATTTCATGCGGTGAGATTTTTATGGGTTCCTTAATCTTTCACTTAATAGTAATTGTAAAAGATATTTACCCAAGTAAATCTGGAAATATGTGCGGCCAAATAATCACATTCAACCATAAACTATTTCATATATTTAACTATGCGGAAATAACAAAGTATTACAAACTTGTCGGTCCAAACTTGTCAATCTACAGAGCTTCCACTCTTAGACTGAATCACTTACACAGAAGCTTGAGCTTCAACTTCTCTTTCTCACCCTGAGTTCCTCTTTCTCTCTATTGTGTCTCTCTTGTGTCTGTAAACTGATTTACAATTTTATTCTTCTATTTATAGGCAGCCTGAAGATTAATTATACATGGGTCGACTGACTCACCATTAAAGACTATAATAACTATCTACCTAACAACTTAGCTTCAGAAATAAATTCGACTAGTTTACATTGCCAAATCGTGGCCTCTTCCCTCTTGTCAGACTGGCAAACAAGATCTTGACTTGTACAAACGCTGACAGAATCGCCTGAGAGTCAGATACAGATCTGCGAGTAATTACATTTTCCAACACTCCCCCTTAATTATAAGCAGATGGGGATTTTTAAAACCAAAATTTACAAAATGTTTCAGAGCTTAGACATGCTTTGTTTATGACAGAGTTCACTGTGGAGAACTTGTCATTCCAAGATAACTACGCAGATACTGGAATGTGTCCTTTGCCATTGGCTTTGTAAAAATGTCTGCAAGTTGGTCTTCAGACCTACAAAATTCCAAACAAATTTCTTTGTCGTTCACCAACTCTCTTATAAAATGAAACCTTGTGTCGTTGTGCTTGGTTCTCTTGTGAAACACGTGATTCTTTGATAATGCTATGGCTG
The DNA here is from genome assembly GCA_001517045.1 of Pseudotsuga menziesii. Classification (NCBI taxonomy): domain Eukaryota; kingdom Viridiplantae; phylum Streptophyta; class Pinopsida; order Pinales; family Pinaceae; genus Pseudotsuga; species Pseudotsuga menziesii. Next base: position 382,791 of record LPNX010287258.1, read on the forward strand.
AATTTTTGTCGCAAAAGACTATTTTCGGTTCTTGATGGTTCTATGACAAGTCTTTTAAGACTCTCCTCATCCAAACAGCTTGACATGCAGCACTTGTTGCTGCAACATACTCTGCTTTAGCTGAAGACAAAGTTACAATGGGTTGTTTCTTTGAAGCCCATGAAACAACACCTGTACCAAAATGAAATGTGTACCCAGATGTGCTTTTCCTGTCATCTATACTGCCTCCATTGCCACTGTTAGTGTAACCAATGAGTTTAAAATTTTCTGAGGTTATACCAAGGTCTTTTGTGCCACTTACATACCTCGGAATTCTTTTACCTGCTTGCCAATGTGAGTCTTTTGGTGACTCCATGAACCTTGAGATCAAACTTACTCCATACATAATGTCTGGTCTTGTCGCTGTCAAATACATAAGGCTGCCAACAAGCCTTTTGAACAGCATAGGATCGACAGTGGATCCTTCACCATCCTTATTCAATTTTAAACCTGTTATTACTGGCGTTGGGGCTATCTTGCAATTAGACATCTTAAATATTTTTAAAACTTCACTTGCATACTTAGACTGTGATATAAAAATACCACTTTCAGATTGCTGAACTTCAATGCCCAAAAAAAACTTCATAAGCCCCAGATCAGTCATTTCAAATTCACTTTCCATGACTACTTTAAAATCTGTTATGCCATAATCACCAGTAAATATTAAATCATCTACATACAGGCAAACAATTAACATCTTACCTTGCTCATCGACTTTGGTGTACAAAGTCGGTTCACTTTCACTTCTGTGAAATCCATTTTCAGTGAGATAGGAATCAATCTAACTGTACCAAGCTCTAGGAGCTTGCTTCAACCCATAGAGTGCCTTTTTCAGCCTATATACTTTATGCTCTTGCCCTGGAACTTCATACCCTTGTGGTTGTTTCACATATACTTCCTCTTCTAGATAGCCATTTAAGAATGTCGAGTTGACATCCATTTGATGAACATGCCATTTGTTTTGTGCAATAATGGCCAAAACTGTTCTGACTATATCCATGTGTGCAACAGGTGCAAACGTTTCGTTGAAGTATATGTCAGGTTGTTGTGTGAACCCTCTTGCTACCATTCTTGCTTTGTGCTTTTGCACATACTCATCAGCATCTTGCTTTGTCTTGTAAATCCATTTGACACCGATTACATCCTTGTCTTTTGGTACATCAACCAGTTCCCATGTCTGGTTCTTCTCAATGCATTCTATTTCTTCATCCATGGCTTGTGCCCATACTTCTTCTTCAACAACTTCTTCAAATGTTAGTGGATCATATATAGATGCAAATAATGCAAAGAGAGAGAATAAATTTGGTGTACCAGCTTCATATATCTCTCGCAGACTTCTTGTCTTCACCGGTTCTATCGATGACGACCTTGACGAAATGCTTGATGGAGTCTGTTGTCCTCTTGGTGTGCTTGTCAGTGTAGCTTGAGCTGCTACTTATGTCGATGGTCCTTGTGTTGAACCATGTCGTGGTGTGATGGGAGTCGACGGTGCTCCAACCGGTTGACTTACATGTGTTTGAACCACTTCATCTTCCATATCATCATTGTTGACGTTCGACACAATGTTGACATTTATGTCAACAATTCCATCCCATGATTTGTTCTCGACAACAAATTGAACATCTCAACTGATTATCACTTTCCTTACGACAGGGTCATACAACTTGCATGCTTTTGTGTCTTTTGAATAGCCGACAAAAATACATTTATGTCCCTTCTTGGCTAGCTTCCTTTGCAGCTCATCTGGAATATGAGCATATGCAACACAACCAAAAACTTTTAAATGTGAAACACTATGATTCATACATGTCCATGCTTATTGGGGAACTTTGTTCTTCACACTCTTTGTCAGACACCGGTTCATAATGTATATGGCAGTTGTGATTGCTTCACCCCAATATTCATTTGGAAAATGCTTGGTTGCCAACATGTTGCGTGCAATCTCCATGATGGTTATGTTCTTTCTTTCGGCTATACCGTTCTGCTGAGGTGTATACCGTGCAGTGAATTGTTTCTGTATGCCATGGGTCTTGCAAAAATTCAAAAATTCACCTCCTCTGTCGGTCCTTAAGATCTTGATGCAGTGTCCACTGTGGTTCTCCACGAGTGCCTTGAACTACTGAAAATAGCTAAATGCATCATATTTATGTTTCAAAAAATATACCCATGTTTTTCTTGAGTAGTCATCAATAAAAGTTAGAAAATACTTGCAGCCACAAATGGATGATGTCTGCATTGGACCACAAATGTCAAAGTGCACAATTTCAAGTGGTGTGCGTGCTCTATATGACTTTCCAACAGGAAAATTCTCTCTATGCTGCTTTCCAAAAATGCAGCCTTCACAAACCCTCTTTGGTCTGTCGATCAATGGTAATCCCTTCACCATATTCTTTGTATGTAGTAGCTTCAGCCCACCAAAATTCAGATGTCCAAAACTGAAATGCCACAACCAGGATTCATCCAGAACTTCTGTCTAAAATGCAGCTTACAAATTAGCGCTGCAATTTTATTTCTTGTCGAGGAGATCGACTGTTTCTTCACTTTCTGCCTTGAATGCAGCTCATGAGTTTGCCTTCCCTTTTATGTAAGGAACTATCCTCAATGGAAACAAGCAGTTGCTTGTCATTGGCACTTTTGCTATCAAATGGTCACTTGGACGCTTGTCTTTGATCACACAGTGATCATCTTCCATGTAGACTCTGTAGCCTTTTCGCAACAACTGTCCAATGTTTAACAAATTATGTTTCAGACCTTTGACATGATAGACATCAGGGATATACTTACTCTCCCCCTGTTTGGTTAGAATATCAATGGTGCCTTTTCCTAAGACAATAACTTGGACATTGTTTCCAAATGTAACATCAGTTTTAACTGAATTGTCTAGACTGGAAAACAAATTTAAGTTACCAGTCATGTGATTGCTGCGTCCTGAATCTAAGTACCATATGTCATGTGGACTTTCTTGAACAGCATTGCATTCGACTGGAGATGTCGATGCCATTAACATTGCACTTGTCGAAGTGTTGGTGCTGGTCAACTGACTTGGGCTTTGCCTTCCTTGGTTATATTGCTTCTTCCTGCATTCATATAAATAATGACCAAATTTCTTACAGTAATGAAATTGAATTTTTTATTTATCAAACCTCTGGCCACTTGGCTAACTTGGGTTTTGATTATCTCTTCTGCCACCAACATTTGCAGGACTTCTGCCTCGTCCTCCTCTTGAAGAACTTCTTCCTCTGCCTCTGAAGTTGTTTCTCCCCTGCCTCTACCACAGCTTATGGATGACTATGTTGCGAATGCACCTTCCAATGATGTATGTGCTCATGATAGATGAGTGAAGCTTGCAACTCATCAATGGTAAATGTCGTCATGTCTATGTGTTCTTCTAAGGTCACAACCAAGTTTTCAAATCTTGGGGGAAGACTTCTGAGAATTTGTTTAACAACCCTTTGGTCTTCTATGGCTTCTCCATGAGATTTCAGTTGGTTTATCAACCCAACAACTCTGGTGCAGAATGTGTCTACATTCTCTGAATCTTTCATGGACAGAGATTCAAAATCTTTTCTCAGAATCTGCAACTTGGATGTCTTTACCTTATCCAAACCTTGATAGGCAGTCTCTAGTATATCCCATGCTTCCTTAGCATTAGTTTTTGCTACTATTCTTGGGAGTATGCTTTCATGCATAACTTGATGTATAAAAAACAGAGCTTTTCCATCTTTCTTCCTCTGTTCTCTCAACACATCTTTCTCGGCCTGTGTGAGATTGTTATATGTTGTCATGTCTGCTAGTTATGCATAAACATGCTGGACTATCTCCCAGACATCTTGACCTCTGAATAAAGTCTTCATTGTTAAAGATCAATATTCATAATTCTTTCCTGTAAAAATTGGAGTTTGCAATGAACCAAAAGTGGAAGCCATTTTTAATTTTTTTAATTAACTTTCCTTAGAAAATTAAATTTCCACCTTTTAAGACAAGATTTCTTTCCTAAACCTTGCTCTGATACCAGTTAACCAAAACCAAGCCAACTAAACTTGAGTTTAGGGCTCAGTCAATATTAAAATTTAATTTTCACTTTTCACGCCGACCTTTTTTTCTTTTTCACTTGTCGGGTGAAACTTGTCTATCTCCCTACTAGACAAGTCTATCAACTTTGGTCGGACTTTCTACCCGACTGATTTACTTCGATTTATTTGTCGGTTCTATGGACTGATTTTACCTCGACCACTTGTTACTTCTAAGTCGGTTAACTTCTTCGACTTTTCAAGTGGGCTCACCTTTTTTTCAAGAAGAAAAAACCTGTCCTTGTTATTCCATAATGAATCAAAGGGCATTAGTACATTCATCCACATCATTGGGGCACTTTAACATGGCTGCCCACCGGAGTTCCCAGCGAGGGGGAAAGGCACAATAACCAAAAAAAGAACCCATCAAAAAACTGTCTCATCATAAAATGGAGACCGTCCACTCATTCACATCAACCGAGAGCCAATGAGACTCTGAACAACGTTCTAAAGAGAACACTTTGACTATCAAAAGCAGCTGTGAGGAAGGGGAAATAACCCTTCAGCAAACTCAAAAAGCATCAAAGTATCTAGAGCATCACTAAGAAAAGTGAAAAAACCTCTATGCGAGCTCAAAAGAGCTGAAAATAATCTTGAGAAACCAGAAGATTCTCAATATATTCCATCATACAGCCTTTTCCCAGAGAAAAGGAGAGTGCCTTTTTAGAAAGGCGGTCAGCTGTCCTGTTGTGATCTCGATAGATGTGAGTGAAAGACAGTTCCTGGAAGCTAATGACTAGCTTTTTAGTCTCCCTACACCAATGAACAAGTTCAGGTGGGGAGAGAGCAGTGGATCCCTTAGCCCAATTGATGATTACTTGAGAATCACTATACACATGGGCTAGGGGGATATCAAGTGGGCTCACCTCTTCAACCACTCAAGTCGGCTCACCTCTTCAACTTATAAATTCAACTTATAAAGTCAGTTGACCTCACTCGGCTGACTCAACTGATCTCTCAAGTCGGCTCACACAACCGACCTTGTAGGTTCACTTTGGTCGAAATATTTTTCTTGGTCTAAGAGACTTAAGAAATTACAAATACTTTTCACGTGTTAGTAAGATAGAGTAAAATAGACACATTAACAAATCCAAATAACTTATAAAACATATACCCAAGTATGTAGGAAGACTTGAGTCGACCAATGTGCCGTAAAACCCTGGAACTTTCAAGCGCTGAGATTTTTATGGGTTCTTTAATCTTTCACTTAACAGTAATTGTAAAATATATTTACCCAAATAAATCTGGAAATATATGTGGCCAAATAACCACATTCAACCATAAACTATTTCATATATTTAACTATGTGGAAATAACAAAGTATTACAAACTTGTCGGTCCAGACTTGTCGATCTATAGAGCTTCTGCTCTTAGACTAAATCACTTACACAGAAGCTTGGGCTTCAACTTCTCTTTCTCACCCTGAGTTCCTCTGTCTCTCTATTGTATCTCTCTTGTGTCTATAAACTGATTTACAATTTTCTTTTTCTATTTATAGGCAACCTGAAGATTGCTTCTACATGGGTCGAGTGACTCACCATTAAAGACTGTAATAAGTATCTACCTAACAACTTAGCTTCAGAAATAAATTCGACTGGTTTACATTGCCAAAACGTGGACTCAATAAGTATCTACCTAACAACTTAGCTTCAGAAATAAATTCGACTTGTTTACATTGCCAAAACATGGACTCAATAAGTATCTACCTAACAACTTAGCTTCAGAAATAAATTCGACTTGTTTACATTGCCGAAACGTGGACTCTTCCCTCAGACTAAACTTGTATAGACTCTGAGAGAGTCGGCTGAGAGTCAGATATAGATCTGCGAGTAATTACATTTTCCAACAACTTTTAGGTTGATTTTCAGTTGGAATCAGGTGAATTTAATCTAGTAATTTCTGTTATTTGTTTGGCGATTTTATTTCTGTTGTTTGTTGAGCAATTTTAAACGTAGAAATGAAATCAAGTGAGAGGAAACCCAAATACTCGCACTCTATAAGATCTAGCAATATTTTTGAAAGTTTTGAAAATTTCGCAAAAACAAACAGGGGTCAAAAAGTTCCCTCTTTACGCAACTCGCAACCAAATAACTAAAAACGTTGCTCTCTGTCGTGGTAGACGACACATGATCACTGTTATGTCTTGCTGGACGCTAGCCACACATTGCAGGTTGTTGCATTTATCATCCATCAATACATTAATACAATGGAATGGGATTTGATAGGAGGACGGGAGTGGTCTCTTAAGGGGAAACCAGCTCTGTGTATTAGGTGATGGTTTTCAGATTTCTTTTATTATTTATTTGCTTCAAAGCTGAGCAGAGACAAAGCTGAGCAGAGAGGGGAATCAGTTCGACGTTTTGGGGAAACCCTGTATACGTTTTCATTATGGAGATGGTTTGTGTTTTTATAATGACATATCTGGGAGGATGCTGCATGGTTGTCAGTATATGACCTTGTTTTTTAAGATCCTTATAGATCTGGGAGAGTCCATCCTGCGTCTTAAACCGTAGCTACTGATCCATGAGCTTGATCCTTCCTCTATATGTGTTTTGATTGTGATTACAGATCGTGATTACAGATCGAGAAAGTTCAGGTATGCGCTATGATCATTATCTGTGTTTTTAGATCTGGAAAGACTCTGCAATGTTAGATATGGTTAATTCATTATTTGTATCCATCCATAAAATCACGGTGACCAGTTAATTGAGAGATCATCAGTGCATGCAAACATTAGCTAATTCGCTAACATCATCTATCCATCATTTACCATCTACAATCCAAAGCATGCATCATATAAAAAAGTTTGATACACATTCCTTTGTGTAGACTGTACGATTGAATTACTATACAATATTCGTGATATCATTCGAACCAACAAAATCTAGAGGTTTGAGATCTAATATGTTGATTATATAACATCGCTATTAATTTCTCTATCTGGATCCAGGATAAAAAGACTGTGTGGAAATAAAATCCTTAGTCTACGTCTTAGATCTTGGAAAAAAAAAACCTCTGATGTAATTTCATTCTTGTCGGCGTTTTTAGATCCGAAAGAACCTCTGTATGTATACTCCTTGTCTGTGTTTTAAATCTGGAAAGTATGTTAAATTTTTAGTTAAATTCCTTGTCTCTGTTTTTTTTCCTTTTATCTGAAAGGACCTCTGTATGTAGGTTAAATTCCTATGTATGTATGTATGTAGTTAGTTAGATTATTATATTCTTCATTATGTAGCTTATGATGTTAAAGTTAGTGCTCTTTTATATTTATGAATTAACATGATTGTTGACAAGTTGTGGGTGTAGAGATTGGGTTCCAATGGTGAAAAGAAATTAGACTAATTCTATGAAGACAATATGGTGGAATCAATTATATAGTTTGACATGTATACATATTTATGAATGCTCATAATGCTTAAGTGTGTTATAAAGTTAGGTTTCAATTTATTATCGAAAAGAAAGAAGCTGACAACCTCATTGTTTTTCACAACATCTTACTTAGGAAATTCATACCTCATCTCCTACAATTTGTGCCTTGGAGATCGGGTACATAATAAGGAGTTACTTGTTATAGAGTATGTCAACGGTAACTAAAGATGTGTACATTATGTAATGGTTAGAAGAGTATTTTAAGCAAATAAAAGGACCTAAGTCTTTTATTCTGTTATGTTGTCATTACTAGTCGTGGAAATGACTTTGGTGGTAAGTTCTTATTCTAAACTTAGTACAATTAAGCTTTATACTTCATTAAATAAAGGAGTGAGTCTCAAGTATTAAGAGATGTCAAGAGTTATAAAGGCATCGTATTTAAACTAGAAGAGAATACTTAATCTATTAATTGAAAGCGTAAATTCATAGAGTATATGAATACGATTAAGGAGAATGTATTGTTGCTGGCATTCAATTACTCAATCAACAATTACAAGTAAATAAGGTATGAGTAGTAGACTTATGAAACCGGTTAAGATTGAAAAGAGAGTTAATATGGTAATAACTCTTAGTCATAATATTTCTCAACTTAGTTAGTAGAGTTAAATTCATATGTTTTCTTACATTCTAGCGATGGACTATATTAATGATTTTGGACAGAAATTGTAAGAGCAAAAATTTTTTACCCCGTTTTCCCAAACTTCATTGAGGAATTTGGGTACATTACAAGTGGTATCAGAGCCACATGTTCAACACTAGAGGCTTAATGGGCCAATACAATGAAAATGGGTAAACTAATTTTTTCATTTTGCAGAAAAGGTGATTGAAAGGGAAATGAAAGGTTCATAAGGGATCCCATGTTTGGAAAAAATGACCCAAATAAGTTTTATTTTCTTATAATGTTGCTAAATATTTTGTGGCAAAACCTATTGGACAAACATGCAAGAAAATTCCTACAAAATTGTTTTCCTTTTCCAGTTTGAAAATTAAGGTATTTAAGCCTATCCTATTGTTTGAATGAAAAGTATAAAAGTTGGTCTAATTGCGGGATATATTAGATGGAACTTTTAAGAAATTGAAATAAGTCCTATAAAACTTTTAAGAAACACTCTTTTAATTTTTGTGTTATACCCTTTTGATTTGTTACTAACTAATAGGATACATGGAGTTGTGACCCAAGATTCTAAAGTGGCATAGCTTCTTGAGAGGAGAATAATTATGATTGTAGGGTGCTATTATCATCCTAAAGAATTATATTTGCAAATTTTCGATCTAGAATTGTGCATTTACAATCCTGAGTTAGATTAAAACCTTTGAACGAGCTGTGGTCACAGCTCTATCATTCTTTCTTTTGCTTCGTTTAATATTTCTATGTATTAAATGAATTAGACAACATCTGAATATAGTAAACATGGATATATCGTTGTTCCAAAATATAGTAAACGTGGGAATGGATCAACATACTCCTAATGAAAGGCTGACGTTATCTCACATAATCAGCTTACAATCTAGGGATTGTATGTTCGTTAATAAATGCTTATATAGGTCACTAAACATTTCACCTGGGAGTGTCAAAACCAGTATTGGCACGTGGAAATATATTTATGCTTCAAAACCTGGTATCCACCTCATGATCACCTAGTCAACTTCGATTTTCCATTAAGAACACGTAGCATCTCCATTATTTCTAGGTATAAGATAGGATTAACTTGGTTGGCTCTTTCATTAAACCAAATCTAGAGAGTGGCAGAACTAAGAATTATAGTCCATAATTGGAACTAAATTGTTACATTTGATTAAATATTATTTCAGTTGTAAATAGGAAACACATGGTTACTTTTGAAATTTTATGTAGATTGGAAATACATAGTTGCATTATATCGTATAGTTACATGACTACATGGCATTCGAATAATTGCAATTGAAATCACATTTAGAATTGCATAGATACACAATATGTTGGCAACAACATAATTGTTGTTGAACTCTTACAACTGTTCATAACTGAAACAAAATTGTTTCCTAATTGGGCAAGATCTTGGTACTTCCCCTATACGTATGTACTCATTGAGTTCATATTATTTTGACATACAATTTTGGGTCTTGAGTTTACCATGGAATGGATATACCATATAGGGTAAATTAAGCTTTTGTTGTAGTTAAGTTATTTTGGCTATCATCATAGTTCATGAATTAATAGACTTGAAATTGGTTAGTTTTTGGTTATGCATTATAGTGAATGATCAAAGAAGTGAATCATTATTTGCTTTCTAAAAGAACATGCTATCTTGTATATAACTATTAATTATTATAAATTGAATGTTATTTACTTTATAAAAAAGTTGCTACTTGTTTTTGTGAGAGTTTTTGTAGTGGATGTCATTTGCTTACTAAGTGGATGCTAAGTGAGGTAGGAAGTGAATGTTAAAATTGTTGTGAAGTGAATATTATGTTAGGGGTTAAAAAGCTGGTACATTAAGTTGGTTGCAATAATATGTACAATTGTTTTTTAAACGGTATCACTTACATAAATTGTTGTCGTACCAAAAAAAAAGGACTATGTCATAGACATGAAGACTATTGCTTTATCATTCTTTCGTACATTTTGCATGATTACTAAATTGAGAATTAGACAATATGACAACAAGCTCTTAAAGTTATTTCTTTCAATGAAGGAAAAATGAAACTAAATCACTTATGAACTTGGGCTAAAGTGTAGCTAAGTTGTTGTGGGGAGTAAAATGTGTTGTGCATAGAATCGATGATGTTATGTGTTTAAAGAGTGCACCAGTATAAAGGCTCGTGTTTTATTTCACGTTGTACAAGAAATGTTGTGACTAGAGAACATAATGAACCGAAGTTTTGATCAAAGATTAAAGAACTATTATGCAAGTGATCATATAGTCTAGGAAATGGTATTTATCAAAATATAGTTGATTAATCAGTAACCGAAAATATTTGTAAGTGGATTTATTGTTGAGGAATTAACAATATGATGTTGAGATAGATTATCTTGAAATTGTCACAAATAGAAAGAAGTTGGTGATTTTAGCAATTGAATACATCATGAGAACCAAAGACCCATGAACAAAAGTAAGAAAATATGTGAGAGAAATCTCATATGTATAAAGTTTGTTTCCATGGGAAACAGAATAGGCAAGAAGGATGTATAGGTGGTACATGTTTTTCCCTCGACGCACCAGTATGCATCCTCTGGGGACGCCTGGGTATAATACATTTGTTTATACTTCTTTCCACACACATTCACACCGTAAGAGGACTGTCACGAGAGTGAAGGCTCCGTGAAGAGAATAACCTCTAGGTATTATAGTGTCTAGGAAAAGAAGCACCTAAGCTTGGTGAAGCACCCTGAATAGCACAGGTAGGAGATATGCTCGAAAGTTGAAGATAACTAAAGGAGGGCATCGTCATCATGTTGGGTAACTTGGATCGGTACTTGAAGTACTGTTAGAACTTGGAGTGCTTACTTGGATGGAGAACATCCGAGAAAACTAGAGGATGCCTGCAAAATTTACAAAGGATACTGCTTGTAAAAAGTATATATGTTTTAAGTAGTTTTGCATATATGTGGTGATATACTTATCTATTGATGAATAGAATAAATAGGATTACCAAACTTGGTAAGTCGTGAAATTAAATAGTGTTGAAATTTGATTTATGCATATGTTGTTGATCTTAGTTAGACATGCACATGCACATTTTATACTTGGGTTGGTCGCTTAAAAATATTTGATGTAATCCTATTAATCTAAGAATTAAGGTATGTATCGCAAGTCGAGAATTGACTAAGAGGACTATTGCCTGGTGAATTACAATGAAGAATGACACTCAAAAAGTTAAGTAAACAATTTTTACTTATGCATTCTTTTGTTAAAGTACATTTATGATGGTATTCTAGGAAGACCTCGTAATACTGTGCAGAGAACAAATTAAAATATTACAAAATTGGAGGATATCATCAAAGATGTGAAAGCAAGCAATGAGAACTTGAAGAAGGAATGAAGACAAAATTTTGACGAACATAAAACACCAAGGATGATGTTAATTTCTAAGGGGGAAAGGATGTAACATCCCTTTACTACACCAACCTGGAATACAAATATAAGTATGAGGCACTGTCAGTATCAATTCTAATTCTTAAAAAATGTGAATTCAATTGATCGAGTTAGAAGGCTGAAAGTTTGGTGCGACAAAAAGACGATTGGGGATGAATCCACTAGGGGGGACAGGTAAAATATGAGTGAAGTCTTGGATATCTAGTGAGGATAACCAGGTGTCATCATGGTTCGATGGCATGCCAAAAGGAAACAAGTTGCAATCTTCACCATTTGACATAAGATCAGTGGGTGTAATTCCACGCGCATTGGTCAGTTGTTGAGTGTTTGTGAGACGACTCATTACTCACATGAAAATGTGAGTTGGATATGTGCATATTAAAACAAGTTAAGGATTATTATTTTGAACTTAAATACCCATAAGCCTATAATTATAAGTAAATAATTATTGATAAATTAAAGCCTAATTGGTTCATTTGACTTTAACTTATAAAGTAACTACATTGTAATAGTGTTTCCCACTTATTTTATAAAAGTGGGTCACTTATTTTAAAGCAACTTATTTGTAAAAGTGAGCTTATAGGAAAAGTTAGTAGGGAGGGGATCCTTCATTGCATATTTTGCTCCCATCATCGTGTGGATCAACCTTTGCCTTCCACATGGATCATTGACTATTGTTGTATGTCTTTCTTCAAAATGGAAAAACTTTGAAAACCGAAGTCTATTTTTAGTGTCATTTTTTAAACTACCTATTTTTTCAAGATATTTGCATCTAGATCATCAGTTTATGCTTTTGAAGTGGTATTGCATGTGTATTATAATATGGTAACTCCATGTGATATTATGCTTACCAATACCAATTACTTCTAATGGAAATCTTGTATGGAGGATGTCCTACAAAGTAGGGGACTTTACTGAATTACCTTGGTAAAAGAAACTGAACCCATTGATGACAATAAGAAAATAAAATGGGACAATAATGTGAAGAAGCTTGTGGATTAATCCAGATGTCAACTTATAATGAGTTACAATTCCACCTTTAATGAATTGATGAACCAAATAAGGATTGGGAAAAACTTGAAACTGTCTTTAATAAAACACAATGAAATTTGAGGTCACTGGCTTGAAAATGAATTGCTTACTTTAAATCCAAGTGATTTCTCTTGCATTCAAGACTATCTATCTAAGTAAAAATCCTTAGACTCCTAATTGAAGAGTGAAACATAAAAAAGGAAGACAAACAATGTAATTTCCATATTCTTTCCAAGCTTGGTCCTACTTATTCATTTGTGTATCTAATTTTTACTCCATGAAAGAAGCTCGAGCGGATAACTATATATAGCCCACTCTTAAATGATTTTGTGATGCTTTGTTTCGAGAGAAAGAAAAGTGCTTACATCTTGGAGTGATCAACAATGTCAATACATTTATCTAAGCCTTAGTGGCACAATAAAAGATTAATTCCAAGCAACCCAAGAAGAAACCTCCTCGCCATAATAAGAAAAACAAGGGTCCTAAACTCTCTCATCCATCTCATCCTTCCAATGAGGAAAGGGGAACCAAATAAAAAGGTAAGAATATTAAGCATCATTGAAATTTTTGTGGGAAATATGGTCAGATGGGATCCAAGTGTTTCAATAAAATGGAAACGGCCTTAGAAGCATCAATGAAGAAGCACAACACCAACCTTGATTCTTCTAAGTCTACTTCTCATGGACATGCACTTTCTACTTATGATTTTTCCATTAATGCATCTTCTTCTTCTTCTTCTAATCAGTGGCTTACTGATTATGGAGCATCTTATCATACAGCTAAGGATAAAGCCATTTTTTCTACTCCAAATGAATGGAACACCAAAAAAATATTTGTTGGTGATGATAGATCTCTTAAAGTTGCAGGATCTAGAACAATCCAACTAGATGATGGTCCATTCAGTGATGCATTATATGTTCCAAGAATTTTCTGCATAGTTTACACCTCACCATGTTGTAATCAAGGATTTCAAATATCTTAAGCATGTCCTATCTACTTGAATTATTGATGATATTACCGTGTTGTACAGATTCAACTTTGAGTCATTGCCTTTTCCTTTAGTTTTTATTGTTCATAGCCATGACTTGAGAAACCTTTGGCATGAGAAATTTGATCATCTAAACTATTGCTCATTGCAGTAATTATGTAATTAAAAAAATTTGATTGGTGTTCTTCTTGTCTCTTGCATCAATGTCATTTTTCCTAGGTGTTTCCTCGAAAAACAATATATCGAAATAGTTATGAAAGACGTGTCTCTTTGTTGATGTATTTGTAACTTCAAAATATATTCACTTGTATATTTCATATATTGTATTTCATTGATCCCCGATGTTCCTATCGGGAGAATCATTAATGTAATCAAGTCATGTAAAGCCATAGAGGTTAACCCTCCTTTGTTTATTAAGGGTTAAAGTCCCCACAGTTTCGGGGCACTAGGGTTATTAGACTCTCCTAGAGAAGTCGGCCCTAGTAAGTTGTTGTCAAGTTGGGAAATAGTATAAATAGAGAGTGAGCCTCTCTATTTATCATACAAACACTCACACTCGGTTGTAGTGCATGAGTGAGAGAGAAGGAGTTGGGATAAGAGAGAGAACAGTTGTTGGAGATCATCTTACTATCTTTGGATTTTTATTGCTGCTATTGGTGCTTATTCTATCTCTGAGGAAGTTGCAGGGTTTTCTCCTTTATGGTTTCCGCGAGGAAAATATTTGTGTCTATTGTCTCTTATGATTGATTGTTGTGCATGTTATTCTCTCAGATAAGATCCTAAGATAATACTGTCTAATTGATAAAAATATAACATGGTATCAAAGCTAACCTGAGAAGAAGACATTGTGCAGCTATAGAAGCTAGGGCTTCTTACTTTTTGGGTCTCTCTCCACAATCCATCAGCAAAAGGAGGCTTGGCTGACTCTCCATTGAAGGGCACATTTTTTTGTCGAAGCAAAATCTGATTCTGAGCACTTTCATTCTTTGACCTACCACTGCATTGAGAAATTAGGGCTTTTCACAGAAGTGGAATTTTTTAGTGAGCCCAGCCCAGGATTGCTCTCCTCCTCAAAATCAAAGTTTAGAGATAAAAATCGAGGTTTTTTGTTGGGTAGAACTCTAGGAAAGTCAAACCCTAATTTTTCTTGAAACCAAAAAACCAACACTATTGACGATCAGCTCCATATCCAGTTTTCAGCTTCTCAAATTAGGAAGATCTAAATCTCTTGTATTTCCATTTGAGGTTCTATGTTAAGATGTATCATCACACCAAGCATGATGAAAAGCTTGAGGGAGTTGATAACTTCCGGGCTTGGAAGTATAGGATCTCCCTGGTCCTAGAAGAAAATGATTTGGACTCTTACATCAGTGAAGATGTTCCAATTCCAGAGGGAGATGAGGCTAAGGCCTTACACAAGAAGAAATTGGTCATGGCTAAGAGGATTATTGATAATTCAAGCAAGGATCACCTCATACCACATGTGTCCTCCATAAAGACACCTAAAGAAATGTTTGATGCCCTGACCAAGCTATTTGAAGGGAAAAACATAAACCAGAAGATGACTTTAAGGAACCAATTGAAGAATGTGAAGATTCAGAATGCAGAGACCATACATTCATACTTTACAAGGGTCTCCCAGATCAAAGAACAACTTGAAGCAGTGGATGAAGAAGTGGAGAATGCAAAAATTGTGATGACCACCTTGAATGGTCTCCCTAGGTCATGGGACTCTTTCATTCAAGGAATTTGTGCTAGAAGAAAACTAGTCACCTTCAGTAGACTGTGGGAGGAATGCTCACAAGAAGAAGCTTGAATAGTAGCTTGAGAAGAAAAGATGGGAAGTGAAGATGAAGCTCTCACGGTACACTCCAAGAAAAGCAGAATGGATTATCATCATCACAAAGGTAAGCACTCTCACCAAAAAGATAACCCTAGAAGATTTAACAGAGATCTTTCTAGTATCAGATGCTTTACATGTGATGAGAAATGACACATCTCCAGAAACTGTCCCAAAAACAAAAGTGGCTCTCAAAATAAGAAGAAATACAAAAGAAGACATCATGCTCATGTTGCAGAGGACGATGAACCTTCCAAGAAGAGAGTCAAACAAGAAAGTGAAGATTATTCAAGTGATGAAGAGTATGTTTTGATTTCTGCCCTCACGGCAACTGTCACACATGGGAGAAAGGATTGGCTTATCGATAGTGGGGCTTCCAAGCATATGACGGGATTCAAAGAATCATTTGTGAAATTATCAGAACATGAGTCACCCCACAAGGTGAAACTTGGAGATGACTACCAATATCCAATAAAAGGTAGTGGTGAATCCTCCTACAAGTTAGAATCTGGAAAGTCTATGAAGATGAAGGATGTCTGGTTTGTACCAGGACTAAAGAAGAACCTCCTCTCCATTGGATGCAAAATGCATGAGGGTTGCATTTGTAGATGGCCAAGTTCTTATGTGGCCAAAGGGAAATACCATAGATGATACAATTGTGATTGGGGAGCAAGAGAGAGGATTATACAAGCTAAAGGGCCAGCCAGAATAAGCCTTGGTCCATGACTCAGTAGAGCCAAATGAAATTTGGCACAGAAGGCTTGCACATGTGCTCTATAGAGCACTACCACTTGCAAGCAAGGTTGTTGAAAGTCTTCCAGAAATCCAGGAAAAACATGACGGTGTCTGCAAAGGATGTGCGAAAGGAAAGAACACAAAGAAGACATTTCCAAGTAGTGAGAGCAAGGCAAAAGGAATCTTGGAAATCATCCACTCCGATGTATGCGGTCCGATGTCATCCAGTTCATTGAGTGGGTATGTATACTATGTTTCTTTCATTGATGATTTTTCTAGGAAGACATGGATATACTTCTTGAAAAACAAAGATGAAGTATTCAACAAGTTTAAAGAGTTCAAAGCCTTGATTGAGAACCACACAGAAAAGAAAATCAAGACCTTTCGATCAGAAAATGGCGAAGAATTCACATCAAATGAATTCAAAGAACTATGCAGAGACTCGGGGATTAAGAGGGAGTTGACCACTCCATACAATCAACAACAGAATGGGGTTGCAGAAAGAAAGAATAGAACAATTATGGAAGTTGCAAGGGCAATGCTTCATGATCAAGATATTCCCATGCATCTATGGGAAGAAGCTGCTAGAACAACTGTGTATGTACAAAATCATACTCCACATAGAGTACTCAAGAACAAAACACCTAAAGAAGTCTTCTCCAGCAAGAAACCAGAAGTCAGTCATCACATAATATTTGGCTATCCAGTGTACATACACATTCCGAAAGAAAAGAGGACAAAGTTAAATCCTTCATGGAAGAAGGATATATTTGTGGGATATAGTGAAAGCTCGAAGGCTTACAGAATATACTTCCCAGGATTCAAGAAGATCGACATCAGCAAGGACATAACATTTGACAAAGACTCAATTTACAACAAATCCAGAAAGATGCCTGTTGAAGAACCTGAAGAAACAGAAGTACCTAGAATTAAAGATACAACTATGAACGATGAACTCAAGAAGAAGATCAAGAAATAGAAGAACCCCAAGAACCTGTAGATCCACCCTAGGAGAAGAATCCTCACAAAAGGAAACCTGCATGGGTACAAGAGGCTATCCAAGGTGTAGAAAGATATGGGGCTCCAGAAGAAATGCACAGAGAAAGGAAGAGAACTAGGTCCTACTCCGGATATGTAGCCCTATTATGTGATATAATTGATAAAGAACCTTCCAACTATGAAGAAGTGGCAGAGAAGAAAGAATGGAAGGATTCTATGATCAAGGAGTACCAGTCGATCATGAAGAATGATGTCTAGGATGTTGTCACAAGACCAGAGGGGAAGACTGTTGTGACTTCCAAGTGGATCTATAAGATCAAGCATGCTACATATGGAAGCATAGAGAAATATAAAGCAATATGTGTGGCTCGTGGCTTCTCCCAGAAATAAGGAATAGATTATGAAGAAACTTTTGCACCTGTAGCTAGATACACTTCCATCATATCAGTACTTTCCCTAGCTGTAGTGTTGAAATGGAAGATACACCCGATGTATGTCAAGACTACTTTCTTGAATTGTGTAGTAGAAGAGGAAGTGTATGTGGAGCAGCCACTCGGTTTTGAGACACATGACAGAGAAACTCACGTGTGTAAGTAGAATAAATCCCTGCATGGTTTGAAACAGGCACCCAGGACATGGTACGACAGAATTGACAGCTTCCTATCTAGTTTGGGCTTTACCAAGAGTAAAGCAGATTCCAACCTTTACTACAAGGTTGAAGAAAGGAACCCAGTGATACTCCTACTATATGTAGATGATCTGTTTGTAATAGGAGAGGATGGGTTGATTGCTGATACGAAGAGGAAGCTTGATGTCGAGTTCGAGATGAAGGACTTGGATATGATGCACTACTTTCTAGGCATGGAGGTGTGGCAGAATGCAGATGGAATCTCCCTGGGACAAGGGAAGTATGCAGTATATATCCTGAAGAGGTCCGGGATGATGGACTGCAAGGCCATGACCACACCTATGGCATTGAACCTGAAGCTATTGAGTGATGCTTCATCAGAGTTGGTTGATGCTACAATGTATCATCAGATGATTGGGTCCTTGATGTACCTGACGAACATGAGACTAGATATTTTCTTTGCTGTGAAAACATTGAGCCAGTTCCTGATGGATCCTAGACATGTTCACCTGATTGTTGCAAAGCATATTCTCAGGTACCTGAAGGGTACAGTTGATTATGGGCTCAAGTATTAGGCGAATCAGAAGATTAACCTGGAAGGTTATGTGGGAGTCAGATTGGGCAGGCAATGCCATCAATAGGAAGAGAACTTTAGGGTGTTGCTTCAGCATGGGATCAAGTGTGATCTCTTGGTTTAGCAGGAAACAGTCTTGTATGGCACTGAGTACAGTCGAAGTAGAGTATGTCACATATTTTTCAGCTAGTTGTGAGGCAGTATGGTTGAGGAAGCTACTGTCTGATTTGTTTGATCTCCAGTTGGATGCTACATGTATATATTACGACAACCGGAGCTGTGTGAAGTTGTCGAAAAACCTGGTGTTTCATCACAAGTCGAAGCATATCGAGATAAAATAACACTATATCAAGGATATGATGCAGAGAGGAGCATTGAAGCTCCAGTATGTTGCGACAGGAAAGCAGATAGCTAATGTGTTGACCAAGCCATTAGCCAGAGTGAAGTTTGAGTACTTCAGGGAGAAGATTGGTGTTCATCAAATCGATATTCCTTCCAAGGGGAAGTGATGAGTCTGTGGGCATTTCTGACATGGTGGTAGGTGAGGCCTCTCATGGTCAGATGTAAGTGTTGTTCCTTTCTAACATAGTGGTAGGCAACGCCTCCCATGGTCATATGTGAGTGTTGTGCCTTTTTGACATGGTGGCAGGCAAGTCCTCCCATGGTCAGATGTAAGTGTTGTTCCTTTCTGACATGGTGGTAGGCAGGGCCTCCCATGGTCAGATGTAAGTGTTGTACCTTTCTGACATGGTGGTAGGATTGGTTCCTCCCATGGTCAGATGTAAGTGTTGAGTACTGCATCCAGCATGAAAAAGGACTGGCTCTGTAGGGAAAATCCTTGCGAGAGACAAGGTGTTGCATCCAGTATGAAAAAGGACTGGCTATGTAGGGGAAATCCTTGTGAGAGGCAAGGTGCTGCATCCTTGTTGGAGTAGGGTCCCGCAGCTACAGAAGAAGCTGCTAGTTTAGCAGAAAGGTAAAGTTTTGGCGGAAAGAAGATAAGGCAAGGCTACGACGCCGTAGCACGTTTCCAGCTGTAGAGCAGAGCCGGAAACCATGACTTTTAAGATAGAAAAGTCAAGAAGGCAACGGTACCCGAGCGGCCGAGAGAAGAAAACTCAACCACTGCATTGAAGGCAGCGGCGGAAGATAGGAGGGTTCAGCAACCCTCATAAAGGAGAAGGAGCAACGAGGCTCAAGCATTGAAGACGAAGGACAGAGAAGTGAAGCGGTGCACAGTACCCATGATCAGTGCCGGGAAGCATGGAAGACTACAGAGGGCTGTGGTGTGACAGGAAGCGACTACCTCAAGGACAGAGAGGACCGACTGTCACTAATTAGGGTATGGGTTTTACTGTTGGGACAGGCCCACAGTGTTGTAATGGCGAGACCTTCGGGCCGCCTATAAAAGCTTGTATTTTGTATTGTAAAGGGTTGGTTGGTTCGTAGGTTGAGTCTTTAGTTGGTTAGTTGAGTATTTTTGAGTAGTAGACTCAGGAGCCAGTCAGACAGACTGTGTTGTAACGATCCAGACACCTAGCTTGTCTGTGAGTCATTCGAGTCTGTATGTAACCATCCACAGAGATTGACAGAGGGGGAAGGATATATTGGAAGAAAGGCAATATAGAGATAGAAGTAGACCAGAGGTCTAGGAGAGATCTTGCGCTGCATATGCGGTGCAACAGACTGTGCTAACTTCCCTCAAGATATATAATAGAAGCACAGTTTGGTGGACGTAGCTCCCATCCTGGGGGTGAACCACGTTAAATCTACGTGTTATGTGTTGCATGAATGTGTTTGTATTTGCTTACTGTTACTGGTTATTATGCATATGATTTTAGTTGCAGTAAATGAATGTATGTATTGTTCAGCTCACGGTAATACTGGAAGATAGATATAAGTGAAGTATTTCAGTAAGTTGCATAAAGACTCCTTTACGTTTGTTCCTAATGACCGATTAATCACAATATAACTTCGTGGAAGTCGAGTTTCGCACGTCGACACAGTCAACGCTAAGAGTGCAAAGTCGTGGAGGTAGGTTATCGCAGAGAGGCGATATCACACCGGCAGAGGAGCTGCGGTGCGCGATACTGCGAGTTGAGGACTTAGCGTTGAGAAGATGTTGTGTGTCTCGCGGTGCGCAGCGATGCGATAAGGTTGGAGATATTGTGAGTAAGTGGAAGTTGTGCGACGTGGGAAGAAACCGCGCAACTTGTGCACGGGTAAGAATCGCGGAGCTAAAAGAGTTGCGAGTAGAAGAGGATGTGCAACGCGCAGAGATAGCTGATCTTGTGACTAGAAAGAGTAAGAAAAGAGAAGTAGGATGCGCAGAACCTGGTCCAAGACACTTGAGTCTTGGCCAACCCATTAGATTCACTTCGGGTGAGACTTCAGATCGCTTCGCGGTCTGTCACCGAAAGGGCCAGTGAGCTAGGGGTGTTGTTGGTTGAATATATTAAACCCGGGTCTGCCCATGCGACCAACAAATGGTTCCGTTGCCGGTTTGAACGATTGGACATCAATGTTCTGTTGGCATCCTACCAGAGAAGAATTTCACCAGTGGCTGGATTCAAACTTAAGAGAGTTTGCTGAGAAAGAAAATCGAAGTCCTAGACTGAGCACAGAGGACTGGTTAGAAAAACATATCGCTTCAGATATACATGCGATATTCTTTGTAACCTATGGAGATGAGCTTTACGACTGGATATCAAAGTTGATAGATAAGAACATATTCAAGAGGAAAAGAAACATTGTCTGGACACCGGAGCTGATTCAGACCGTCCAGAACCTTGACAATCCCATCACGAGAGCAGTGGACTTCTGGCTTACAAGTGTGCTCGGAGGCTTTGTTACAGAATTTGCAGTTGACCAGAGGAAGAGCTTCAGTGAAGCTAAGCGGTACTTCTTCAAAGGATATCGTGGTAAGTACCTAATATCTCTAAACTTGTCCCTTAAGATGCTGCTATATGAAAAAGGAGTAATAGACATGATTTCAGATGAATAAGTAAAGATAGTAATGTCACAAGACTTTGAAAGTGATTTAGATGACATTGGAAGAACACGTAGTGGAAATAAGTATAAGGTAGAATTCAGATCTCCAATATCTGAAAACAGTTCAGACAGTATTCGACAACAGAGTCCTAGCACCACAGAAGAATCAGAGGAGGGTATACCTTACCACCCTTACACCCCACAGAAACAGACCGGAGCTCAAAGTAATCCCGTAGGTACTCCATCTAGTAGTTCACAAACAGTACCTGCTACTACTACAACACCTTCACCTACACCGCTGAGTGGTAGTAATCCAGCTAGTTAGAACCCACCACAGAGAAATAGAATGGGAGATGATATGAAGCTACCTACCTTTAAGGGTATAGGAGAAGAGGACCCAGAACAGCCCTGGTTTCTATGCGAAGCCATGTGGACCATTAAAACAATCAATGATGATAACCTTAAGCTTGTACAGTTGGTCACTACACTCAGAGACCGAGCTTTAACATGGTACATAAAGTATACTACACTACCCAAGACACTTGCCCAGGTCAAGAACGCCATGATTAAAGAGTTCAAGAAACCTAAGTCTGAATCTCAGTGTATAACAGAGCTCAAGGATATTAAGCAGCTTCCATCAGAGTCAATATGGGACTTTGACCAGAAGTTCAAAGCCCTTATAGACCAAGTAAGCTTTGAGTTTGCGCCGGAGCAGCATAAGGAATGGTTTATTGCAGCGCTGCTCCCTCACATCAGACTGCCACTAATGCAGCAGAAACTCCAGACACACGATGAGGCGTTGGAGATGGAAATGAAGTTAGAAGCTTCACCTTTAGCTGAAACAAATGTAGGCATGACAACCTTACAAAACCAGTTGGCCAACCTCACGTTACAGATACATGAACTTAAGAAGGGGAAAGAGGTTATGCAGGACATATGGTGTTTACGATGTAGAGCACCGGGTCATACCAAAGACAACTGTCCAGTCTTTGCATAATATTCAGCATCAGGGGCTCCTAACCCCTTACCACGAACGCAAGGGCCATGGTGTGAAATATGCAAAACACACGGACACCCACACCCACCTCAGCAATGCCCTTTACTTCAAAAGTATGTACAGACACCTAAGAACCTATACTGTGTCTTCTGCAAGTCCGTCGGACACGACCAACAGGATTTCCGGGCATACGATCTCATGTCAGACAGAAAGCATGACGCGTACAGAGTCCAGTCAGAAACACAGGGTCCAGCAGCAGGACCACTGCCGGATTAGACTTATGGTCAGATTACCGGGATGAATGATATAGACACAGTGGAGGAAAGGTTAGCACAGCTGCTTACCTTAGAAGAAGACAGATTCATCGCTGGATTCCATCAGACAGTGCAGAAAGCACGAGAAAAAGCCTGGCATGATAGACACATTAAGAATAAGACTTTCCAGATCGGAGACCTAGTGCTCCTGTATGACAGCAAATTCATTAAGTTTCCAGGGAAGTTCAAAACGCATTGGCTGGGGCCATACCAGATCCAACAAGTCACAGAAGGAGGTGCTGTTCAACTCAGTCAACTGAACGGAGAGCTTCTTCCCACATGGATTAATGGCAGTAGGCTTAAGCTCTACAGTGACAACCTCCCCACCTTGCAGTCCTAGCATGAACAGTTTATGGAAGTGCAGATGTCCAGTGTAGTTGAAAGGAGGCATCGCATCGGAAACTAGTCTACACAGAAAAAAAAAAAAAAAAGGGGGAGTATTGTTTTGCGCAGATGACGTGGAGTTGCATCGCGGCAGTGCGATGTTTCTCCGTTCCACGTACTCAGTTTGCAACCGTCACAGGGCCGTCAAGTCACTATCTGACAGGTAGTTAATGAAGAAATGACCGGTATCCTTTACCGTAGATTTGGCAACAGTATAATAAATTTTTCCAGATTTGGTAAATCCCCGACGAGACCGGTGCCCGTACTCACACATAGCTCGAGGAAAGTTTGATCAGATTTTAGCATTTATTGAGGATTGAAGGACGGGTGTGGTCTTGTCCATGCAATTAATATGACCGACGCGTTCAGTCTAGATGACCGTCGTGACCGGGATTATCATCTGTGACATAAAAGCAGCAACTATTCATTCAGGAAGGTTACATTCCCATAGAGCCGAAAACTGTAGAGTGCATCCTTGAGCTTCTCCCGGTATAGAGTTTATTCCATAGCAGAGTGCAGAATTTTACAGACTTCGCAACCATTGCACGCCCACCATTTTACACAGACTGGGTTCTGCCCGAAGACGAGCCTCTAGAAGCGCTACTCCAAAGATTCAAGCATACCGGCCTTGCAGTCCCCATGACGACGCTACCTACAGTTACCCCGCCGAGCTTGTCCCGATCCAGAGAACAACCGAAGACAAGGAGCCAATCCCAGCTGATGGAGGAATCCGGCTCTGAGCGGGAGGACGAAGTCCTTAGTACAGCAGCCTACCTCATCCCACGAGTTGAAGGCACCCCAGACATCAAAATCTCCAAGAGCGGTAAGCTTACTGTTCCCATTCCGCCCATAGATTCTCGGGTAAAAGAAAATGGCAATCTCATAGGATATGCTGCTGTAGTTAAATTCATAGACTACAACCTAGGGGACGGTAAGACATACCCCCACTTCAAATCAGATCACTATCTGGTGCATGAGAAAAACCCAAGGACAGGTCGAGAGGAATTCGCCCCCATGCCACATGTTGAGGTTCTTGAGCCCTCGGGTTTGCTTAATTTGTTGAGACTACCCCATTTTGGACGTAGTGCATAGGTCAATGCTGTGGTGCGTATACTACTTTCATGTGTACATGGAGGCTATCTCTGGTTAGGCAGCCGAGTCGACCTAAACGTCGACTTGATACACCGCATCACTGGCCTGTCTAAGACTGGTAAATACCCCGAAGTATAGGTATCAGGAAAGACCAAGGATTCCAAGCTGCCAACAGCTTTAGTTAAAAAGTATCACTTACAGAGAGGAGGCAGGGCTTATGATGTCATGAGTTTACGAAATGAGACACTCGAATTTACAGCCAGCCTGCTTGCAGGAAGACTGTTAACCAAAGTACAACCAAAGGAAGTCATAGGATCCGTGATCAGTCTGGCGATACAAGTTATGGAGGGAGAACAGTTCAATTGGTTGTTATTTTTATTAAATATGATGCAGGAAGATTGCTTGGCAGCCCAAGATCAGGAAAACCACCCATTCCATTTCTCATGGCTGCTGATACTATGCGCCTTCGTCGGCTGGAAGGAGCCACCCAATTCCCAGTTTCCACAGCTTCCAAGAGGAGCGCCACGAGTTGTGCGCTATGCCAGCTTATGGGACAGCCATAGCCCAGCCAGAAAACACGTTAACACGATGGTCTTCTTTGAATACTATATGCTGTTGAAGGCAACTACCCAAGCATCACCATGCATCAGTAGAGAGACCGTGGATATATTTGACAACCGGCTTAATTTCATGGCAGATAGCCATCTCATTTACCTAAGGCCTAAAAGGAAAAAAAGGGACGACTGGGCCCCCGGCTCATTCAGAATGATAGTGCAGGATGTTGAGAATGTCATCAGAGGCTTCGATGACCAGTGGCGAGAAGAATACGAAGATACCACGCCAATACCGCCAGAGACTGCGCAGACAGGCCCACCAGAAAAAGGCAAAGAAAAACTAGACACCCAGGCGCACCAAACAACAGAAGTACCGCCACAAGGCAAAAGGAGAAAAGATGTGCTGGAAGAATCAGCAACAACGCCCAATACAAAGGATGGAAGCCAGGAGACCACAGAGACGCAGAGGAGGAAGAAACAGAAAACTTCAAAACCAATTCTGAAGACTGCACTGACAGAAGATGATTATGAACTCATCGCAACAAGGACATGTGATACACTCAAGGATTCATTTGATGAGGTAAAGCAATCACAGGAAAAGATTCAGAGTGCAGTAGAAAAGCAGCTCATAGACCTACGAACAATCACAGAGAAGGCTGCCACGATACACGCTCCACCAGTAAAGGTGACCACCGGAGAAACTTCAGCACCGCCGGTATTCCGCGAGGAAAGCTTGGCAAAAGATCGCCTCAATATCGTGCTGATCCCACCAGGCAGTATCCGACTCTCAGCGACAACGACGGACCCACCAGTACAGTTTAAGCAACCCCTCGAGGTTAACCTCGCAGAGGTTCACATTGATCAGTTGCACAGGATCCAGCAGCAGTTAAGCACAGAGCTCAGGAATAGGGAGCTCGCAACTTACCAGCAGAATGCACAGCTAAAGCAAAAGAACGCGGCACTCGCCACCAGCTATCAGAAAAAGGTATACAAGTTAAAAACATATCAGAACAGAGATCAGGAACTCTCCCAAGTACTACAGAATATTGCACTAGAACTCCCTAGATGCAACATCGAATTCGTGCTGCCTACCCCGGAGAAGCTACAAAGAGTCGCAGAAAGAGCGAAGGTTCTCGAAGAAACTGTAGCTAAGATGGACGAGACAGTGGCTAGGATAAAGGCAGACCATGAAATGCAGCTCGCCGAGCTTGAGGCTCACTTACGAGACACCTCCCTAGCAGACCAAAAAGCGCGAGTGGAAGCCTTTCGACTCACCTCTGCGCAGATACAATCATGCATTGACGAAGCCCGGGTAGTACTAACGAATGCGATGAACACATGGGCCGAGTTAGATGAGCCACCACAGAAGGTCGAAATCTGGCAGAGTATACAGCGAGTAGAGAATACTGCAGTGGCCATGAAAGAAGAAATCAAGAGCCTAGCAGCGCTTCAGAAGATGAGGAAGACGAAGGAGATGAACCAATTACATCAAGAGGTGCAGCAGTTAAGGACAAAGGAGCTACACATCACTGACCTGCTTCAACCCTTTCAGGAGCAAATCACAGAATTAGTTGACATGGTTGAGCAGAAGGTGAAGGAGTTCACTACCACCAGAGAGAAAATTGACGAAACAGAGGACTCCAAGATTGATCAAGCATTGCTTGACTCGGCGAAACAGCGCGCTGAGGAGATGAAGAATGAAGTCGCAGGACTTCAGGGCAGGTTACAGCGCACTTCACAAGAGGCGAAGGATAAGCTATAGTAGGAGAACCCCGCTGGTAGTGGCTCGAGGGCGAGCCACAAGTAAGTGTTAGGGGACTGTTGGAGTAGGGTCCCGCAGCTACAGAAGAAGCTGCTAGTTTAGCGGAAAGGTAAAGTTTTGGTGGAAAGAAGATAAGGCAAGGCTACGACGCCGTAGCACGTTTCCAGCTGTAGAGCAGAGCCGGAAACCATGACTTTTAAGATAGAAAAGTCAAGAAGGCAACAATACCCGAGCGGCAAAGAGAAGAAAGCTCAACCACTGCATTGAAGGCAACGGCGGAAGATAGGAGGGTTCAGCAACCCTCATAAAGGAGAAGGAGCAACGAGGCTCAAGCATTGAAGACGAAGGAGAGAGAAGTGAAGCGGTGCACAGTACCCATGATCAGTGCCGGGAAGCATGGAAGACTGCAGAGAGCTGTGGTGTGACAGGAAGCGGCTACCTCAAGGACAGAGAGGACCGACTGTCACTAGTTAGGGTTTGGGGTTTACTGTGGGGACAGGCCCACAGTGTTGTAATGGCGAGACCTTCGGGCCGCCTATAAAAGCTTGTATTTTGTATTGTAAAGGGTTGGTTGGTTCGTAGGTTGAGTCTTTAGTTGGTTAGTTGAGTATTTTTGAGTAGTAGACTCAGGAGCCAGTTAGACAAACTGTGTTGTAACGATCCAGACACCTAGCTTGTCTGTGAGTCATTTGAGTCTGTATGTAACCATCCACAGAGATTGACAGAGGGGGAAGGATATATTGGAAGAAAGGCAATATAGAGATAGAAGTAGACCAGAGGTCTAGGAGAGATCTCGCACTGCATATGCGGTGCAACAGACTGTGCTAACTTCCCTCAAGATATATAATAGAAGCACAGTTTGGTGGACGTAGCTCCCATCCTGGGGGTGAACCACGTTAAATCTGCGTGTTATGTGTTGCATGAATGTGTTTGTATTTGCTTACTGTTACTGGTTATTATGCATATGATTTTAGTTGCAGTAAATGAATGTATGTATTGTTCAGCTCACGGTAATACTGGAAGATAGATATAAGTGAAGTATTTCAGTAAGTTGCATAAAGACTCCTTTATGTTTGTTCCTAATGACCGGTTAATCACAATATAACTTCGTGGAAGTCGAGTTTCGCACGTCGACACAGTCAACGCTAAGAGTACAAAGTCATGGAGGTAGGTTATCGCAGAGAGGCAATATCGCACCGGCAGAGGAGCTATGGTGCGCGATACTGCGAGCTGAGGACTTAGCGTTGAGAAGAGGTTGTGTGTCCCGCGGTGCGCAGTGACGCGATAAGGTTGGAGATATTGTGAGTAAGTGGAAGTTGTGCGACGTGGGAAGAAACCACGCAACTTGCGCACGGGTAAGAATCGCGGAGCTAAAAGAGTTGCGAGTAGAAGAGGACGTGCGACGCGTAGAGATAGCTGATCTTGTGACTAGCAGGAGTAAGAAAAGAGAAGTATGATGCGTAGAACCTGGTCCAAGACACTTGAGTCTTGGCCAACCCATTAGATTCACTTCGGGTGAGACTTCAGATCGCTTCGCGGTCTGTCGCCGAAAGGGCCAGTGAGCTAGGGGTGGTGTTGGTTGAATATATTAAACCCGGGTCTGCCCATGCGACCAACAATCCTATATGAAAAAGGACTGGCTCTGTAGGGAAAATCCTTGCGAGAGGCAAGGTGTTGCATCCAATATGAAAAAGGATTGGCTCTGGAGGGGAAATCCTTGCGAGAGGCAAGGTGCTGCATACAGTATGAAAAAGGATTGGCTCTGTAGGGGAAATCCTTGCGAGAGGCAAGGTGTTGCATCTAGTATGAAAAAGTACTGGCTCTATAGGGGAAATCCTTGTGAGAGGAAAGGTCCTGCCTCCAGTATGAAAAAGGACTGGCTCTGTAGGGAAAGTCCTTGCAAGGCAAGGCAGTACATCCAACATGAAAAAGGGATGGCTCTATTGATGAAGACCTACGTGGAGGATAGACCTACAACCAGCATGAAAAAGGGATGGCTCTATAGAACTTCCTATGATGAGAAGAATTGAGAGATAGCACCAGTTGATCAAGATAACGAAAGCAGTAATTATGATGATGATCCAGCTTTGATGACGATCCAGTGATGATCCAGACTTGATGATGATCCAGACTTGATGTTGATCCAATGATGATGATCCAGTAATGATCCAGACTTGATGATGATCCAGTAATGATCCAGACTTGATGTTGATCCAGAGAAGAATACTTGTGCTGATGAATTGTGTCCAGAGAATACCTTCCTAGTTAAGAGGGAGTGTTGATGTATTTGTAACTTCGAAATGTATTCACTTGTATATTGCATATATTGTATTTCATTGGTCCCTGATGTTCCTATCAGGAGAATCATTAATGTAATCAAGTCATGTAAAGTCATAGAGTTTAACCCTCCTTTGTTGATCAAGGGTTAAAGTCCCCACAGTTTTGGGGCACTAGGGTTATTAGACTCTCCTAGAGAAGTCGTCCTAGCAAGTTGTTGTCAAGTCGGGAAATAGTATAAATAGAGAGTGGGCCTCTCTATTTATCATACAAACACTCACACTCAGTTGTAGCGCATGAGTGAGAGAGAAGGAGCTGGGATAAGAGAGAGAGCAGTTGTTGGAGATCATCTTACTGTATTTGGGTTTTTACTGCTGCCATTGGTGCTTATTCTATCTCTAAGGAAGTTGCGGGGTTTTCTCCTTTATGGTTTCCCCAAGGAAAATCTTTATGTCTATTGTCTCTTGTGATTGATTTCTATGCATGTTATTCTCTCAGATAAGATCCTAAGATAATGACTGTCTAATTGATAAAAATCTAACACTCTTGGCATGCTTAAACTCTCTTGCAGCTTTTTCATAGTGATTTGTTTTGTCTATTTTCGTCTGCTTATTTCTTTAAGTATTCTTAACTTTCATTGATGATTTCTCCATAGGCACTTGGGTTTGCTTCTTAAATCTTAGGAGTGAATATTTTAATAAGTTTTTGGCCTACAAGGCCCTTGTAGAGAAACAATTTGGACATCAAATACACAATTTAAGAACATATAATGGAGGCGAATATGTAAAAAGCAAATTTACTAATTGTTGCATTGCACATGGAATTTATATGCAACATATTGTTCCATATACACCATAGAAAAATGGTGTTGTTCAAATAAATAATCACACATTAAAATAAATGGATAATTTTATGATCCAAGTTAGGGGATTAAGTCTTCACTTTTGGGCTAAAGTCATTAATTGTGTCAATTACATAGTTAATCACGCTCCCATCAAGGCTCTAAAAGATACTAACACCAAAAGAAACATGGAGTAACATTAAATGACATGTCATCCACTTCTATGTGTTTGGTAGTGAAGAACGGGCTCATATTCCTAATGAAATGGAAAGCATTGCAACGTAAGAGAGAGAAGTTCACATTTGTTGGATATTTTGAAGAAGTAAAAGGTTATAGAATTCTTCAACCAAAATCCAATGACATAATTATTAGGAGAGATGTTAAATTTGATGAAAATATCTCAGCTTGCAAGCCTAATTCATTGTTTGTTCCATTTATGTCCTTATGATCCATCTACGATGCTTATGTTACCTTCTACTCCCAACTTATTTAATAGTATTCCTACTCTAACTTTTGATGATGTGATGACAACGAGGATGAAAATCCATTTTCTCCTACTTAGTTTCCTCTAGTTTCACCAACACAACCACTTCCTCACTGAGCCTATACAACATGCAAAGCAACTGGTGATCTTTCCAGTGTTCCCAGAGATTACCACTAAACACATCCACAGTTCCAATGAACCTTTTCTCTTTTATCTCAAGTTGCAAAGAATCATTTTCCATAGACATTTGTAGAAGCTTCATCCCATTTAGATTGGGACGTTGTTATGGATGAAGAATACCGTTCCTTAATGGCAAACAATACTTGAGATCTTGTACCTCTTCTAAAAGGAAGAAAACTTGTAAGATGTAAATGCTATAAGAAACTAAGTATGTATCCAATGGAAGTGTTGAAAGACTCAAGGCAAGGTTAGTTTCCAAATAATTTTCCCAAGTTGAAGGAATGGAATATAATGAAACATTTTCCCTTGTCGCAAAAATGAACTACATTCACCTTGTTATTTTCCTTATTGCTTCACATAAATGGGAGTTCCATCAAATGGATTCCAATTCCATATTCTTGCATGGATATTTCTAAGAATAAATTTACATGGAACAACCTCATGGCTATGTTCAGAATGACTCAATCCTTGTCTATCGACTTAATAAATATCTATATGGTCGTAAGAAAGCTCCTAGAGCTTTTTCCAAATTAGATAGCTTTCTCCTTAACATTGGTTTTACTAGATGTCATTTTGACCCAAGTGTATACCAAGAAAGTATGAAACCATCTCATCATTATTGTTCATTATGGTGATGACCTTATTCTTACTAGTAGTAACCATAACCTTTTAACCATGTGAAATACAACCTTAAGAAATTTGAAATAATAGACTTAGGACCTTTGCACTATTTTCTTGGCCTTCAAGTTCTGCAAACCAAAAAAGGAAATTTTCTTTATCAATATAAGTATGCTTGTCACCTTCTTCATCGCTTTCACATGGTTGATTGTGAACCAACCTCGTCTCCCTTTTAGTCTATAGTCAAACTTATTCCCTGTTGAAATTCACCTAAAGTAAATGCCACCTTGTATCGTCAGCTAGTTAGTCACACTCTTGTACTTGACTCATACATGTTCTGATATTTCCTTTGTTATTGGTCTTGTTGTTTGATATATGCAAACACCTCATGAAAATCTTTAGAAAGTAGAAAAAAATGATGTTTTGGTATATCAGGGGTATAATTCAGTTTGGGATTCATTATAGTTAAGGGGGGACTCCTTTGTTGGTTGGTTTCACTATTTCAAATTAGGATGGAAACCCTGATGATCAAGAGTGTCTATTACAGCCTATGTTTTGGTTCTTGGCTCTAGACTTGTCACTTGGGCTTGTAAGAAACAACAAGCTCTATTTCTTTCTTCAATATAAGCAAAGTACAAAGTCGTAGTTAATGCAAGTTAGGAATCCTTGTGGCTTTGATAGATCCTTTCTAAGTTTGGATTTGAAAAGAAACATCTGACTACCCTTTGGTGTGACAATCAAAGTGCCATCAGTCTCTCCATATATCTAGTTCAACATCAGGGTAGCAAACACATTGAGCTACATATTCACTTCATCAAAAATCTTGTTCAATATTTCATTCTCGGAGTGTTATTTTTCCCTACAGATGATCTAGTTGCAGACATCTTCATAAAGTGTCTTACAAAAGTAAAGTTTTCTAAACTTCAATCTATGTTAGGAGTTTAGGAATTTTCCTTTAAGGGGGGATAGGTTTGGGTGTTAAGATATATAGACACATAGGAGTGAGTTAAGATTGACTTGGTATAACTTGTCTTTAGGTAAAGTGTGTTTCTCTATATGCATTAGTATGCATTTGTACTTATGTAACTCGACAGTAATGACATGTTCTAGACAGAGAGCAGTCCAATGATTCAACTTCACCTTGATCTTGAGAACTATTGATACATGGCTTAGCACCCCACTATTCCATTGTCTCTATCTAAAGAGCATAGAAGGTCATTTGCTCGATGATCAATTGTGAGAAAATCATATGTAACAATTTTTCCTTTGCATAATATATTGGCTCAATTAGTTATTTGGCTAGGGTCATGGACTTTTTCCCTCTTTAAGGATTTTAACCATGTAAAAACATCATTGTGTTGATTGTGATCTATTTGTGTGAGTAGTTGTTGAAGGTGTTCAATCTTTTGCAAGTATAATGTGTTAGTTGAACATTGTAGGTTGTCTCCAACATAGCAATTTGAGGATAGGGAACTCTATCCCTCCTTCGATATTAGCCAATCACTGCCAAGAAGCTCGTGTAACTCTCACTTTGAACCCATGTACTTGAGCAGTAAATTGCTCAACTTATAAACAATTGGAAATAGAATCTAGTTGAGAGAATGCAACAACTCTCTAATTGTAGCCGTTGATCTCTTCAAACAATCAAACGAAATTAACTCAAGCAAGGATAACCATGATATAGTAAAATATTTTCACAACAAAGGATATCAATCACATAACTTAGACGAAGATTTTACTTTGGAAAACCAACATCAAATGGTTGCTTAGTCTTCATTTCATCAATCTCAAGTTACAATGCAATTCATGGCTCTGTGACCATTTGATAATATACACAACCAAGATCTTGTGCATCCTCACCTCTTGGCCAACAAAAGTCCCATTGTGAGTGTAATTTACAAGAAAATATAGGGAAAAATGAAGATAATGGGAAGGCCAAAAGACTCGGTCTTTTGTTTCTCATTCCCTACTATTCTCTCCTTTTCTTTTCGCATTTATTTAATTATTATTTTTCTTCTCGTTCTTATTTTCTTTCATTTAATTGAACATAATGTTGCATTGTCATTCTAAAATAAAGACTAAATATAATGTTATAACTTAGGAATTTGTAAAACCAAAAAGGTTATAAAGCTCTCTGAAAAGCAATCACTAAGACTTATATCTTTTTCTAGTTTACTAAACCAAACATCAAAGATAAAATCTCTTAAAATATATGTACTTTTTTCTATAGTGAACTAAAATAATTTGTTGTGCTTTATAAGTTTCATTAGATGAATTTATACTTTAATCTATTTATTCACACCAAAACACATATTTTACAAATCAGTGCAATTATATGCTCAATATAGTGTTGGCATATAGCATTTAAAAAGAACTAAAATATTTTCATATTAACATGGAGTAAAAAAATTAAATAAACAAGTATTTATAAATAAATTAATAAAAAATAATAATTAACTTTTTCAGCTTACATATTAGCTAAGGAAGACTAATTCTCATCGCCCCGTTGAATCTCCTTAAAATGTGTTGAATCTCCTTAAAATATGAGTCACAGTGATCCTTAATATCACCTATCCATGGGTATGGGCATTGTATATTCACTACTACATAAGTGTAGACTTTGGAGTACAATGATACATCTACAACATTAAAATATTACTTAAAATTTAAAATTTCAAATTTCAATGTAGATAATAATAGTAAGACAATACCAAAGGGACTTCACATTATGTTAAAATTTTGATAGTATTATTAAAGGTAATACTAAAAGTAGCGATTGCTACATTCCCTGAACATTGCGCAATTACTATTTCATAAATAATATTCTAATTAATTTAGGAGTTCAACACACATTACTAAAATTGAAATAATATTCATCATTTAAAATTTAATATAGATAATAACTTTAAAATAATACTCAAAACTTTACCATACATTACAAAATTAATACATCGATATCATTCTCAAAGCATAATATCAATAGTAACAATACAATAAGAATTAAAATTCCAACAACAACAATGTATACTCATTTGTTGCAATGTATATCTATTAGCCAATACTCACAATAATGCACAGATTAAGACTCGAACAACTCAATAGGGTTTCAATATAGATTTAGACTTAGCAAAGATTAGTGTCAAATTTAAAAGTACAGTTGTTTCAAATCATAAGTATGATAAATAGTGTGAACATTATTTTTATGGGAACCATCAAACCAAATATTAGTTAAGGGTTTTAGTGTTGATTGGAAAAAAGACCCAAATCATATGCATCATGCTCATGAGATCTATAGTATTTTTCTTTAGTGGTCACATTGCTTTATTTTATTCATGATATGTTATTGTTAACACCCAAAAATGGTTAACTACCTCATCTACCCCATTTCATGGCTCATTCGTCCATTTACCTATCATATTTCCCTGAAAATCCCACTAAAAAGCCTCCAAAAGGCCTAAAATGCCTCCAAAAGGCCACAAAACCCCTTTTTCCTCCAAAAATAACCAAAATTCCTCTAAAAA
>LPNX010287290.1:2322-24780 GCA_001517045.1 Pseudotsuga menziesii
GGGGCAATAGTCCCCACAATTGAGTTAAGGTTAACCCTTCTTGATCTGAGGGAAAAGTCCCCATAGTTGAGGGGCATTAGGGTTATTAGACTCTCCTAGAGCTATCGGCCCTGGTAAGTAATTTTAAAAGTAAAAAACTAGTATAAATAGAGAGTGAGAATCTCTATTTGTCACACACACTCACTCAGTTGGGACACATGAGTAGAGAGTAAGTGCTCACACAAGTGAGAGAGAGAACACATGTTGGAGATCATCTTTTTTGTCTTTGGGTTTTACTACTGCCATTGGTGCTCATTTTATCTCTGAGGAAGTTGTGGGATTTTATCCTTTATGGTCTTCCTGAGGAAAATCTTTGCGTCTCTTGTCTCTTGTGATTGATTGTTGTGCATGTTATTCTCTTAGATAAGATCCTAAGATCATATTGCTTAAATGATAAAAATCTAACATGGTATGAAAGCTAACCTGAGAAGAAGACACTATACAGCTGCAGAATCTAGGGATTCTTACTTTTTGGGTCTCTCTCTGCAATCCATGAGCAAAAGGAGGCTAGGATAAGTCTCCATTGAAGGGCGCATATTTCTGTCAAAGCCTTATTTGATTCCAGGCATTATCAGTTTTTGCTGCGAGAAATTAGAGCTTTTTACAGAAGAGGAATTTTTTAGTGATCCCGGCATAGGATTTCTCTCCTCATCAAAATCAAATTTTAGAGACCAAGATTGAGATTTTTTAGTAAAACTCTGGGAAAGTCAAACCCTATTTTGACCTTGGGCCTAAAAAAAAAACGTAAAATAATAAAATGAGTAGTTTTGGTACATCGCTATATCTCAGGAATGAAGAAGTATCAGGCACCGAAATGTTCATAGGCCAAAGATAAAATCCTGATGTACCATGTTTAAAAATTGCAACCTCAGATTCACTATATTCTGGGAGATATGATTCCTCTAAATCACGGTTCCAGCCTCTTCCAAGATGTTAGGATATTTAAACACTTAGGAGTTTTTTAAGATCAACTTGTGTAATATATCCATTAGGTAAAGTGTGTTTCTTTAGTATGCATTAGTATGCATTTATAAATATTCTAATCCGATGGTCACGATATGCTCTAGACATAAAGTGATCCGACGATTCAACTTCTCTTAGATCATACCTACCATTGATCCATGGCTTAACACCCGATTGGTCCATGATCTCTATTTAAAGAGCATGGAGGGTCCTTGGCTAGTTGATTGATTATGAGAAGCTCATGTAACTTTCTTTCTTTTGCATAATAAATTGCTCCAAGTAGATATTTGGCTGGGGCTGTGGACTGTTTCCCTCTTGAGGCTTTTAACCATGTGACAAACATCGATGTATTGATATGTGATATTTTTGTGTGAAGTGGTTTCTCTAGGTGTTTGGTCTTCTGGGAGTACCCTGTGTACCCAAACATGGTATCAGAGCATTTATGAAGAGTCACTTTCGGTTTTGATCAAGATCTGGAACTGGTGTTTCCATAAATTTGAAAGGGTTTCTAGTTCTAGATGTTTTGTGCATCTGTGGCCTATGCAAGTTATTCCATTGCATCCATAGCATCATTTCCATTAGAAAATAGTTTTCGTTTCATCAAAAACTGTTTCTGTTTGTTCCAAAAACACCCATTTCGGCAAATCTGAAGGTATAATATTATAGTGATGGATTTGTTTTATTTATTTTTATAAATCTCTCATATTTTATCAGTTTTATTATTAGATCTTTACTATTTTAGTCTCGTACTATTTCATTCCCTGGCTGCATATGATCTTTGTCGTGCACCTTGTGCGATCGCGGTGAATCAGAAACAAAGAGGGAAAGTTTTTTTCTTGTCTTCTTGACTTTGTATGATCTTTGTCGTGCACCTTGTGCGATCACAACAAATCAGAAACAATGAGAAAACTTGGAAACATAGACTTTCCGGGTAATCTAACCAAGATCTAACCCCATTGTGTGGGAAAAAAATTTGTTTTTGTTTTTTCATTTTTTTTTGTGATTTGCAGGAAAAAAAAGGCAAGCATAGAGAATGAGAGAGAAGAGTAAGAAACAAAGCCCCCTTCTTCTTTCCATTTTTTTACGTACCTTTTAAACTTAGCTCACTTGGTCCAAAGTTGCTTTATTCCTTAATAGGTCTTGAGTTCAAGTTTTATTAAGCTACTTTTTAGTGCATGCAATTTCTATTTTCAAGTTACTTTATTGTAAAAGTGCATCTCACTTAAATAAAATAAAATAAAAAGTGAGTCACTTTAGTCTTTTAATTTATTGCCGCACTATTTAAAGTAAGATTATTGTAAAAGTGAACATTACTTATTTTACAAAAGTGATTCACTTAAAAGAAAATTTATTGTAAAGTGATTGTCAAAGGTTGATCTTGGGAAGAGGGGGGGGTGGTTCTTTTTTTAGTTGGTCAAGTTAATATATGTCACGTCACTATTGGGGACATCTTCAACATTTTCTTTAATCAAGCATAACTTAATCATCCAGAATCAGTTTCAAGTGCCATTTTTTTTTAAGTTGCATAATTTTTCGAGCTCTTTGCATCCAAACAATTAGTTTCTGTTCTTTCAGCCACAATTTATAGAATGGCCACCCCTTGTGATATTATACTTACAAGTTCTAACTATTTCTCATGGAAATCTCGTATGGAGGATGTTCTACGAAGTAGGGGACTTTTCAGGATAACCTCAGGGAAAGAAACATAGCCCACTGATGATGATAATAAAATTAAATGGGAAAATAGATGTGATGAAGCTCAAGGATTGATTGGGATGTCAATCTCTACTGATTTGCGATTCCACATATCTGGAATTGATGAACCTGATAAAGCTTGGGAAAAGTTGGAATCTGTGTTTGGTAAACACAATGAAATTCGAGGTCATCAACTTGAGAATGAGTTGATTTCTTTGAATCCAAGTCATTTTTCATGCATTCAAGATTATTTATCCAAGTATAAAACTCTTGGACTCTTATGTGAAGAATGCAAGATTAAGAAATAAGACAAACAATGTATTTATCATATTCTTTCCGAACTTGGACCTGCATATTCAGTTTTTGTATCTACATTCTAGTCCATGAAAGAATCCTTGACTGCAACTAGCTATCAAGAGCCTAGTCTTGAATCCTTTTGTGATTGCTTAATTAGAGATCAAGATAAGCTCATTCATCTTGTAATAATTAACAATGTAGATACATTTGGGAAATCTTTATTGTCCCAATACAAAGAAAAGTCCAAGTCTCCCAACAAACATAATTTTCGCAATAATAATCCAAACAACAAGGGTCCCAAACCCTCTCAGTCAACTCCTTCTTTAAAAAATGACAAAGAATCCAAGCCAAAAGGAAAGAAGACTGAGCGTCAACGTAATTTTTGTGGGAAATATAATCATGATGAATATAAGTGTTTTAAGAAGATGGCAGCCTTGGAAGCAGCAATGAAGAAGCACCACATAAGCCTAGATTCATATTCAGAATCTACCTCTCATGGACATGCACTTTGTGCTTCTGGTTATTTTTATACTACATCTTCTTCTTCTACTTCAATTGAATGGATCATTGATTCTGGAGCATCTTATCATATGGCCAAGGATCAAGCCATCTTTTCTACTATGCATGATTGTAACACCAAACAAATATTTCTTGGTAATGATAGATCTCTAAGTGTTGTAGGATCTGGAACAGTTCTAGTAGAAAATAGTCATTTCAGTGATGTACTATGTGTTCCAAAAATTTTCTGCAATTTGTTATCAGTCTATCAAATTACTCATTCAGGTGAAGGTAAAACTGTAACGTTTACACCTCACCAAGTTGTAATTAAGGATTTTAAAAATCCTCAAAATGTCCTTGCTACTGGAACTATTGATGATATTACCAGGTTGTACAAATTTAACAACTTTGGGTCATCACCTTTTCCTTCAGTTTTTGTTGCTCATAGTGATAACTTGAGCAAACTTTGGCATGAGCAATTTGGTCACTTAAATTATCGCTCATTGCAACAACTATGTAAATACAATATGGTGACTGGTCTTTCGATGGTATCTTGCAAGGATGGTGTTTGTTTTGGTTGTGTCCTCAAAAAAAATCATCGGGACAGTTTTGAAAAATGTGCCTCTTGGCACGCCTTGGTTCCCTTGGAGCTTGTGCATAGTGACTTGTGTGGCCCTCTTCCATCTGCTTCATTTTTTGGTTTCAAATATTTCTT
Organism: Pseudotsuga menziesii; assembly: GCA_001517045.1. Taxonomy (NCBI): domain Eukaryota; kingdom Viridiplantae; phylum Streptophyta; class Pinopsida; order Pinales; family Pinaceae; genus Pseudotsuga; species Pseudotsuga menziesii. The sequence goes on from LPNX010287290.1 coordinate 6,530, forward strand.
AACTTTCATGGATGACTACTCCAGACGCACTTGGGTTTACTTCCTAAAACTTAAGAGCGAAGTATTTAACATGTTCTTGACCTACAATGCCCTTGTTGAAAAACAATATGGTCATCAAATTATTAAGTTAAGATCTGACAATGGAAGAGAATATGTTAACAACAAGTTCGCTACTTTCTGCACTCAACAAGGAATCCAACAACAACACATTGTTCCATATACACCACAACAAAATGGTGTAGTTGAACGGAAGAACCACACTTTAAAAGAAATGGCTAATTGTATGATCCAATCTAAGGGACTAAGTCTTCAATATTGGGATGAAGCCATAAATTGTGCAAATTACATAGTTAATCTCACACCCACTAAATTTTTATAAGGTATAACACCAGAAGAAGCATGGAGTAAAATTAAACTAGATGTAAGTCACTTTCGTGTGTTTGGTTGTGAAGCATGGGCTCACATTCCGGATGAAAAACGGAAAGCATTGCAGCCTAAAAGTGAAAAGTCCATATTTGTTGGATATTCTGAATATTTAAAGGTTATAGACTTCTTCAGCCCCATTCACATGATATAATCATTAGAAGAGATCTTAAATTTGATGAAATTTTTTTGTCTTGTGAGCCTAACTTGGCAGGTGTGCCATCTTTGGCCTACGAGCCTGATTCGGCGATTGTGCCTTGTTCTTCTTCTTCTTCCAACTTCCTTGATGGGTTTCCAACTCGAGTTTTTTATGATGATAGTGAGGATGAAAATACACCTCCGTTGTTCATGTTCCTCCAATTTCACCAACACCAATGCTTCCTCGATGGGTCCGTTCAACATGTGAAGCAGCTAGTGTTCTTGCTGGTGATCCTAGAGATCAACGTCGAATACGTTCTCAGTTTCAGTGAGACTCTTCTCTTTTGGCTCAAGTTTCTGAGAATCATGATCCAGAAAATTTTGCAGAAGCTTGAGGAAATCCACATTGGGATGTAGCTATGGATGAAGAATATCGTTCCTTAATGGCGAATGATACTTGGGATCTTGTTCCTATTCCAAAAGGAAGAAAAGTTGTTAGATGTAAATGGGTTTACAGAACTAAGTGTGCATCAGATGTAAGTGTTGAAAGACTTAAGGAAATGTTAGTTGCCAAAAGGTTTTTCCCAAGTTGAAGGGATTGACTACAATGAAACCTTTGCTCCTGTCGCAAAAATGAATTCCATCCACCTTGTTCTCTCCCTTGCATCCTTACATAACTAGGAAGTCCATCAAATGGATGTTAAGTCTTCCTTTTTACATGGTTATTTACAAGAGGAAATTTACATGTAACAACCTCCCGGATATGTTTAGGATAACTCTATCCTTGTCTATCTCCTTAAGAAATCCTTATATGGCCTTAAGCAAGCTCCTAGAGCTTGGTATGCCAAAATGGATAGCTTTCTCCTTGACACTGGTTTTTCTAGATGTCATTTTGACCCCAATGTCTATACCAAGAATGTAGGAAACCATCTCATCATACTTGTTCTTTATGTTGATGATCTTATCCTTATTGGTAGTGACCCTAAACTTATAACCCATGTGAAATCGAGTCTTAAGCAAAATTTTGAAATGTCAGACTTAGGACAATTGCATTACTTTCTTGGTCTCCAAGCCTTGCAAACCAAAGAGGAATCTTTCTTTCCCAGTCTAAGTATGCTTGTGACCTTCTTCATCGCTTCCACATAGAATATTGTAAACCAGCCCCTTCTCCCTTCCAGTCTGGAGTCAAACTTTCTACCATTTGTACTTCCCCTAAAGTAGATGCCACCTTGTATCGCCAGCTTGTTGGTAGTATTTTATACTTGAATCATTCCCATCCTAACCTTTCCTTTGTCATTGGTCGTGTTGCTCGTTATATGCAAACTCCTCATGAAAGTCACTAGAAAGAAGCAAAAATAATACTTCGATATATTTGAGGTACAATTCAGTTTGGGATTCATTACAGTACAGGGGGGAAACCTTTGTTGGTTGGTTTCACTGATTCAGATTGGGCTGGCGATCCTGATGATCGAAAGTCTACTACAGGTTATGTTTTTAGTCTAGGATCTGTACCTGTCACTTGGGCTTGTAAGAAACAAAAAGGTCTTACTCTTTCTTTAGCAGAAGCAGAGTATCGAGCCATAGTTAATGCCATTTGAGAAGCTTTATGGCTTCAACAGATCCTTTCAGAGTTTGGATTCAAGCATCAACATCCTACTCCACTTTGGTGCGACAATCAAAGTGCCATCAAGCTTGTCAAAGATTCAGTTCTACATCAACGCAACAAACACATTGAGCTACACATGCACTTCATCGGAAATCTTGTTCATGATCGTGTTCTTGAAATGCTCTATTTCCCTATAGATGATCAAGTTGCAGACATCTTCACCAAGTCTCTTATGGAAGTGAATTTTTGTAAACTTTGATCTATGTTAGGAGTTCAAGAATGTGTCCTTAAGGGGGATAGGCTCTCACTACTACATTTCGATCAAAAATCCGACGGCAGTATTGTCGGATTTTTGACACTTCCCTGTCGCATGTACAACACTATGACTTTTTGTAAGCATCGAAAACTTATCATCAGTTATCCGACATCTTTAGAAACTGTCGGTTAAGCGACACCTTAGTTTACCGTCGGTTAAATGTAAAGTGTCGGTTAAGAGACAACCTTTCTTTGACGATAGTGAAATTTTTATAAGAAAATAACCTTCATTCCGTCAGTTAAGCGACAGAATGTCTGTCGGATAAGCGACGGTATTCAATTTTATTTTTTAATAATCTACATTCCATCGGTTAAGCGACACCTATAAGCTGTACGCATTGGTAAATCGACAGTTTTAACCATCGCTTAAGCGACGGCAGGCTATTTTTTTTAAAAAAAAATCTACATTCTATCGGTTAAGCGACGGATATAAGCTGTACGCTTCGGTAAATCGACAGTTTTAACCGCCGCTTAAGCGACGCAAGGCAAATTTTTTTTTTTTTAAATAATTTTTATGTCGATATTAGAGACTGGATATTCAGAAGAGTAATAACTGCAGACTGCTTGTAATTTGATGGATAGTGAGTTATAATTTCTTTCACCTAAAGCCATTGCAAGGAAAGGAGTCAAACAAAAGTCTCAGACTGACATCTACATAGCATATGTGTTAACCAACTAAGAAAACATTTAACTTTAAACTCTTTATTAAAGATTATAGACACTGTTCAATGCCAACAATACACATAATTATGTGCATCATATCTATGAATGCCAATAGTAAACTTCAAACTATGCTTTTAAAACAACACATGGAAATGCAGCATAACTATCTAGGCTCGATTGTAAAAGATCCTCAAACTCAGACACACTTCTGTGCCTACAAGATTGATTGCCATGTTTGGTATAAATACATAAGTTGGAAAAAACTTCAGCACTAGAATATCTCTAAATTTTTAGAGTCAAGATATACTGCTATAAACATTCAATATCACAAAGAAATCCAGATCTATTTTCAAAATGTAACCAGACATAGATGGAAAGCACCTGGAACCTCAATTTTAAATAACAGTTTCTGAAACCTAGTATATCAAAGTAAGGATGCATAGGAAACAAAGTTCTCCAGCTGGAATGAAAATACCAGCAAGTTCATTTAGACCATGTGTTAGAGCATTACGTATTTAAAATATCATATACAGTCTATCCCCCATCCACTCTACTCTATTCAATCATGCTAAATTCAAGAGGTCCACTTGGGATAATGATAGATTATAGTAAAATAGGAAGCTGTCATTGCTGCCAAACTACAGTTACTGTTACTAAATTAACTATAATTCCCATAGGCACATGGAAATTAGGAAGTTGTTGAATATGGGAAGAAATTTAATTTAGGTGTAAATCAATGGCTTAGTGAAACATGATCTCTAACTATTTGAGATGAAATCAATTCATTGCTTACATGGCTTTTATCAATAACTCCAATTGAGTTTATGTCTGATGAATATTAAGGTGCGAGAGCATTTATAAGGTCAGTAAAATCCAATTAATACGAGTAAATCTATAAATATACCAAGAAAGCGACAGTATATGGCAGCAATACTATCGCAAATCCACATTTCATTATCTGAGTAAAACTGGACCTGTACTTCCCCATCCACAATATCAGCTCTAAAAACCACATCTGCTACAAAAAGTGAAGCTTAAATAGTCTGCATCAAAGATCTCACATTGAGGAAATAAAAAATAACAAAAGAGTGTAGAGTGAAAGTCAAGGTATCAGAAAATCTGATAGACAAGGAGATCCCAAATAGTCCAATTTACCGTGTAACAAAAAAAAACTGAGACAAGCATCAGCCTCATCAAAGAAGAGGCTCAAGCCAAACAACAGAAGTTCCACCATAAAATTACTGAGTATATAGAAAAGAAGCCCAGTATATCAACATTGAGGTTAAACCAATTTATATAGTCATTTTATCAGTTCATTGAAAATCAAAAAATTTCGTTTCATTCCATTTGGTATGTTTATTACAGGTTATTACTTAATTCAAGGCTACTTCAGTGTATCAAAGAAGCAAAAAGCCAATAGAAAAAAATTAAAATAGATTAAAGCCTTCAGTCAACCTTTTCTTAACTTCAAGGAGAAAAGTTAAGTATATTTGTTACTGCTGTTGTAGAGCACATTATAGGTCCTTTAATCTGGCACTAAAGTTTATCAGACTTTAAATTTCCCGACTTCTCTAAATTCCATGATTGTTATGCTTTAGGAATAAATTTGTCTCGGAAGTTGGGTATTTTTAAAGGCATTTTGAGAAACCTTCCATATTCTCAGACTCAATTATATTAAACAAGAACAGGAGTTTGAATGAAAACCTATTTTAGGACAATTTTAAATTGACATGCATTGCAATCTTCTATAGGAAATAAGTTAATACATATTACACAAGGAGGAACTTTTCAGCTTCCCATAGGAACAGGCTATTTAGAATCATGGGTATATCATGTGGTACAGAGTGTTATAAATGTGAATGAGGGAGTCATAGAAGAGAATGGAATGGCTGATCTCTTTCAAAGAACTGCTTACAGAAATTTGCATGCCCTTTGAGTCTAACTGCCACCATGAGCAGGTTTATCAATAAAAAGGTGAACTAACTGGGCATATCACAATACAATTTGAGTACACTTTCATTTTCAAACAGCAGTAGGAATTTCCAGGCATGGGTATATTCAGAGATAGCATGACAAATTCAGACTTTGAAGAGAAGATTGGACCAGTAGTTTAGATGGTTTACCATTTCAGTTTGCATACTTACAAAAAATCAGTGCTTAAAGCTTCGTATGGATGATTTTGAGGGCACATTTCAAACTTTGGAAGTAGTTTTGGGCATATATTAGACCCTCTTACCTCATGTTCTGGGCATGAAAGGTGGAGGTCTGTGGTAAATTAGCAGCCCTAAGCCTGCCCACAACCGTTTTACAGAAAATGGCATAACCTGTGGAATTTAAGCCAAGTCCTAGCATCTCTGGGGTACATAACAGATGCAATGAACAGAGCTAAGAGGCATCTCTGGGTAATTCTGGGCACATTGTGAGCAAGTTTGTTCAAGGAAACAGCAGTAAGACTGGTTCTGGGCATAAGTGGCCATTTTCCTTCTTGTGGCAGTCCTGATTTAGCCTTGTACATCACTTCTGGGCAAAAAATCAGCAATCTGGGCAAGTTATATTGTTACAGCAGCCTTAAATTTGGTGTTCTGGGCAGCAAGATAGCTGTATAATCCCTTTTATCAACCTAAACTTTAATTCTGGGTACAGTTTAGAAGTTGTTCTAGCCCTAACCAGCAGTAATCAGCTAATAGCCTGAGAATGGATCCTAGTAAAGTCATTTTGCTTAAGTTGTATTTGGGGAACACTGAGGACTCATTGATGTTGGACCAATCCAATAAAAATAGAGTACTATGCTATGCATCTATTTCTCTAATCATCTGATATCCTCAATTTAAAAATGACAATTCCTGATCGATCTTTTTCATGTGAGGGAATATCCTGAAAATACCTCTACCTACAAACACCTAAACCTAGCTGTCGGTTATATGATACTGAAGAAATATTATCCAACCACTGGAAACAGAAGAGGATAGAATAGTGCTACCTTCAATGTAAGATGTAAGGATATATTCAAAACATACCTATATCTGTCTGAAATACTCAAGAAAAGAGAAAATAAATTGAATCCCAATACAAAGCTTTCAAGGAAAGGCCTACTTGAGGTTCCGAGCACAGTATCCTCTCTTGCAATTCTCCTTTTATAATTAATAATTTCATCAGATTAATTCAAATAAGAGAAAACCTGAAATGTCCCACACAAGATCTCCTTCCACGCAACTCTCTCCAAGCACTACAGCAAGATTGCGCTCAATCAATCTTGACAGAAGAGATGTACACGGTATGAAAATTTATGCAATGATCAATTAATATTGAAAATTAAGAACCTCAAAAGTAAAAACCAAAGTCTGTATTTGTAGTCTGGTGGATCCTAATCTGATGAGAGGCAAGCATGAACACACAATTCTCCACTGATTCTATAAGTACCGAACCCATAACGGGCCCTGCAAACACCTGGCAGCCCTTCAATATATGAATATACAGTGCCCTCAACCAACCCCGGAGATAAATTCTACACCTCACCAATTCTGACAATGCAAAGTCCCGATCTTTAGAAGAATCCAGATCCTTAACCAGAACTATTCCCTCCTTGTTTCGGAAACCAGGAGCACAATAATTGTCTCTTCCAGATCGAGTGACCATGTGATTATCATTCTTTTTTCTTACTGTATTTTCAGGTTTCAGAGTGTTTTCAGAGTTTGTTTTAGTTACCCTGTTTTTGAAAGTAAATTTCTTTCTGGGCAGCAGTTGAGAATTCAAACTATCCAACCACTCCTTCATCTCTGCAATGGCGTTCTGTGCACTGCGTACCTCATATGAGGGAAAGAAATAAGAATTCACAGCCACTAACTTTTCAAGGTCATTGATATCTAAAGCTAGGGTTTCTAAGCCTGATTTCAGAAGGCTTTTATCTTGAGTGCTTGTTTCTTCATGAATTTAGTCCATTCAGCTTTCGTATAAGCTGCAAGTCTTGGCATGGCTTGTCATTTACCAGGGTACCCCCTCTAAGTCCATATTGGCAGAGAAGGCTTTCTGATGGACCATTGCAGGAACAACCATAATCTTCTTTGAAACTTAATGTATGCCTTAGAGGAAGAGAAAATCTAGCTCCGCTTACAAACTGTTGGATCTTGGCTCAATGACTACACAAGTATCATTCAGAAACCTACAGTTTGATCCATGAATTACCTAGAACTTGTTGCTTAAAGGTTAAATGGATATATACACTAAACCCTTATTTTTTTCAACAATGTTACATCACCCTCATCAAACTTTTCCTTTTCACCATTGTGTCAATGTTATCAAGCATACTTTAGCCACCTATCCCAACTATTTTGTTTCCTTTGTGGTGTGATTTATGGTGTTACCATTATTTCATGACCTAAACTTAGGTCATGTTCAAGAAAATTCTTAACATAGCAAGGACCAAGGGGCCTGTATGATGAAACATCAACTCCAGTATGAATTCCATCGAAATCGCCCTGTATGCAATTTGATGTGTGTGACTCCACTCCCCACCTTCTTTAGTGGCTCTGTGCAACTGCAACCTGTTACTTTCAGGCCAATATTTTCTACAATTTCCAATTATGAATTCATTAAAATCAAATTCACCATGGATAGAGCTCAAAGCTACCACACTAACGCAGAAATGACCTGCAAATTGCCTGTGCAGTTTTTCCCTCTCAAATAGATAAAATTAAAAGAATAGACTCTAAACATTGGCAAAACAATGTCTAGTTATAACTCGAATTTTGTATACCATCAAGGTACAGAATATGAAAATTGACAATATAAATCTAGATGCAGATTTGTGAATCAAATTTTTGATCTAGCTTGTACTCATTAGGGTTATTTTCCAACAAGTAATCACAATTTTGAGACACATAAGGAAATTCACATTATAAATCTTAGCACCATAGGTGAATGGATATCAAGCATTAAAACACTGTTTTTATTTGAAATTTGTGATTTAGGGCTCTTTTAGGTAGGCAATTTAATCTAACCAAAAATAAATAAATAAGAAAATTAATTTAGGGCTCTTTTAGGGCTCTGTGAAATTTGAGTTATAAAATGACTCCATGTGAAATGAATTAGAGTCAGAGACCACCAAAACCAAATGAACATCAAGGACTGAAATAGGTCCATTTAAGGGTCTAAGACATAAGAAAATAGATCTAACTCCTTTAAATAAGTAATGTAGAGAGAGTGTGTGAGAAACAAAATCCAACAGAGAAAAGTTAAAAACTTCAATGAGGTTAAGCAAGTGTATAAGTGTTGTTTATAGTAAGTTAATTGTTTTCAATCTGCTTTTACAACCATCACATTCTTTCATGCGTCCATAGAGCACAATAAGGAAGTTGATTCCCTTTCCAAAGCTGATCTTACACTGGAAGCTGGAACTTGGAAAGTGCTGGAATCAAGGGATGGACAAGTTCTCGAATCTGTTCGATATTTCCATGTCCAAACAAATTACTGGTTTCCTCGTCATGGTGATAACATTCTCTTTGGGCTGGGGGATGGGCAATAAGTCACTTCAGATATTTCATGTACTTTTGTATCATGATGCCTATAAATGGGACTCTGTGCTATGTTGGAGATCCCTCTATGTATCTCGTTTAAAACTGGTGACAACTCATTACAGATTTAATGTTGTTTGATTAGGCTTATTTTGAGATTTGGAGATCACACTTTAGAAGCGCTGCAGCAGGAATTTATTTATGGAACATTTAGGCTTTGATAATTGGAGACCATTTTTTGGATGGTTGCAAAATGTCGTATGCATGTACAGAATGTAACTTCTCCTCTTGTGAATGGAATTTATGATTTTTTTCCAAGTACAAAAAAGTGTACAAGTACTGTGCTCAAATTGAAATTGAAAAACAGATAGAGAACTTACAGAATCCTGAATCTCATCCTTGACGATATAAAATGGATCTTGAGCTGCAGACATTTTGCCACAGCCGCAGCTTCAACAGCAACAACGATCGACAATTCTTCTTTTCCTTTTTTCTTCTTTTCAATATTAGCTTTGTGACTAAATGTATGTCTTCCTTTGTGTAGCTCCTAAAACACATGAAACTTGTCAAAATTCCTTTATTAAAATTACGTATTCCACAGTTTTCAAGCATTCACAAATTTAGTAATAATGGAAATGAAATAAAGAGACTAAGAATTAGTAAATAAAATTTATGTTAATGTATTCATTAATACAAGGAAGGATTTCCCAAAAAAGACAGTCCATTTCTCTGACCTAACATCATCAAACTTGAAAAAAATTTAAATTCTTAGAAAAAATTTATGCAGAAGCACAGATCTGACAGTACAATAGTCTCTTCAAGCAAAAATTTTGTTGCTGAAGAATTGTTATGAATCCGGAGCCCCTCATCTCTTCCCATGCTCGGGTTCAAACACCAAAAATATCTATAGAAAATACATCGTTGGGACAAACATCCAGTGATACAAGTGGCAAGTCCCTTCTTTCCCCCTACTTTCCCCACAGATGGAGAATTGATGGTCATGAGTTCCTGGAAATGGCTTAGATTAAGAAACTATAAGAAACATTTTATATGAAAAATGACTCAATGTCCTTTCTGTTAAAATGGCATGTTTCCTCAGTTGCATGTCCAAACAGTGCTGGAATGAAGGTTTTATAAACGTCAACCAACTCCATCATGAGATCAACCAAATTAGAGAAAGGACTGTCCAACACCATCCTAGCAATTGATGGATCCTCTGCTCCATAGAGAAGGCTACAACAGAACAAGGCTTTAGACACTGAATGCAATCCATATAACTTGCTTTCCCTTAATTTCTGAATCAAAAAATTGTATAATTCACTATCCACTATGGACTTGTGTCAAATAATTGCTACAATGTAATCTAACATCTGTAAGTCCTTTTGTACTTGCAGTCAATTATGCATCCCACAATGGCCATGTTGTGCAGCTCATCTGAACCTCACTTGGCCATTGGGCTCACACTGTGCAGGTCCATATGGTCCCTTAAACGAATGGACGTAACAAGCAACTCCACATTATCTTTTAGTGTGTATATGGTTATGTATGTACATTGTATATGTGTTTATATTATCTACCATATGTAATCTATAATCTATAAATTATAATGTATACTGATAACCAAGTGTTAAGACTGCCAAATTCAGAATATGGACATTGAATTGTTGATAACTAATCATTTTCTTTTGAGTAGTGTTAGTTGAATAGACCGCTAAAATCTCTTTGTTCCCAAAAACCATATTTTTACAATAACATCTCTTCCATATGAGAACTTGTCTAATGTTCAATCAACAGAGAAGTTTAATGAAGGAAAGGAAAAACCTCCCTCAAATCTTATTGGCGGGTTTTAGCCCATATTCCTAAAGGATTCCTAGAGCAAATTAGAAAAGTGTGCTTTCAATTCTTGTGGAAAAGAGGCTCGGCAAAGGGGGAGTATCATCTTGTTAGTTGGAATTTTTTAACTCAACCAAAGGATGAGGGTGGATGGGGGCTTAAACCCATTCATTTGTTTGGATCTAGAATAGAAGTCAAGAATGTTTCGAAGCCAATCACTAAGGAGAGCCTCTAGAAACATGTTATTATGAAGCTCACTCATGCAGTGGATCATGTTGGAAAGAAAAAGCATCAAATCAATGTCAAACCATTGGAAACCTATGGTATCTACTTTCTCTAAATAGGAAGGTTCCCTGCATGGAGGATTGGTCATAGTGTATGTTTTGGTTCAAATGCTATTATGGCCGATGTTGAGTTGGTGGTATTCTCCTTGAAGATCTAATACAAGCATTGCATGATAAATGTTTCTTTCAATTGCACCAAGGTGGAGACAAGTTCACAACCATTACATGAAACTGGATTGGTTGACTACATATTCTATGCAACTCAATTGATTGACTGAAGATTGCATTCAGAGCAAGTCTTTCAAGCACCTAGCAATTGATTGATCCTCTGCTTCATAGAGAAGGCTACAACAGAACAAGGCTTTAGACACTGAATGCAATCCATATAACTTGCTTTCCCTTAATTTCTGAAGCAGAAAATTGTATAATTCACTATCCACTATGGACTTGTGTCAAATAATTGCTACAATGTAATCTAATCACTAATCACTAAGGGTGGATGGGGGCTTAAACCCATTCATTTGTTTGGATCCACAATAGAAGCCAAGAATGTTTGGAAGCCAATCACTAAGGAGAGCCTCTAGAAACATGTTATTATGAAGCTCACTCATGCAGTGGATCATGTTGGAAACAAAAAGCATCAAATCAATGTCAAACCATTGGAAAGCTATGGTATCTACTTTCTCTAAATAGGAAGGTTCCCCTCATGGAGGATTGGTCATAGTGTATGTTTTGGTTCAAATGCTATTATGGCCGGTCATAGTGTATGTTTTGGTTCAAATGCTATTATGGCCAATGTTGAGTTGGTGGTATTCTCCTTGAAGATCTAATACAAGCATTGCTTGATAGATGTTTCTTTCAATTGCACCAAGGTGGAGACAAGTTCACAACCATTACATGAAACTGGATTGGTTGATTGCAGATTCTATGCAACTCAATTGATTGACTGAAGATTCTATTGCACTGCTAGATAATATGACTTTGCTTTGGATGCAATATGTGGAAGATCTAAGATGAAAAAATATTTGATTAAAGGAGGAACCACATGCTCTAGTCCATGAAAAACATAGAGGGTAACTACAATGGAAAATTAGGGTATCGAGCCATGAGAACTTTGGAGGTACAAGACCGAGAAGGGTGGTTTGTCAAACTTTGGAAGGTAAAATCCCCCAAAGAGGCTTATATACTCCATATGTGTCTAGCTTATATACTCCAATCTGCTTTATACCTCTCTAAATTTGGCAAAATTATTCAGGCTAAACCTGAAGATATGAGGACATTGCTGAGCTGACAGTGGACAGTGCCTTCTAAAGATGATCAAGGGTTGACTCCCTTTGGTCCAAGAGCTAGCTTGGGACCTAAAGTGGACTGTGGCTGTCTTGGCATCGTTCCTTTCCCAAAGGGAACATATAAGGGGACAACAATCACCAATGGGGATTCTTTGAACTCTCTATTCAACCAACATCTTGACATCTACTTCTATTTTTTACTACTTCTATGTGTTATGTGTTAATACTAGAAGTAGTATCATTGACATATCATGGCCTCAAAGGAATTTGATAGGCAAATATGGGAGGAGTGAAGGCAATTAAGAATGGATTTATGACAGTCCATGACAATGATATGGGGGTCTTAAACAAGTTTTTGTGCCAGTAATAAGTCTTCATGCTCATGATTTGTGAATATAATCATGTGTATGGACCTTGTTAAGGTCAGATTACCTCATTTTTTGCTACAAGTTAAGGGTTGTGAGGATAGTTTATAACAACATACTAGTTTAAGGGCACCCATGCAACCATTGTTTGGAGAAATATCCAGACTTCTAAGCATCCATATCTGTGAAACAATGAGATGTTCCGAAGCAGGTGACTACTTTATTTGTTCTTTAGTTCCATCCAACTCCAGAAGAAAGGGGAAAATTTTAGAGAGCTCAAGGTCAACATGGTTTCAACAAAACATACAATGATCATACCTAAAGGAGACACTATGGCCCTCGACTGGCGATATGGAAACTCTCAACAACCCCCATTCCTGGTCCAAAATGTAAGGTAATGCCAGACTGTGTGCACAAATGTATCCAAGAACATGTACACAGACAAAAAGAAAAATAAAGAGATGGGGAAAAAATAAAACAAAAAATTTCAAGCATCAAATGAAGTGTGGTATAATAGGTAATTTGAGAAATAATATTTGATTGTACATCCTCCACTCATCCTGCACTCAGTGCATTTTTTCATTCATTTCAAGATCATAAATAAGTTGTACACTTGATGCTGACACAGAAGTAAAAAGAAGACAAGAAAATAAAGCAAGAGGCCTCTAGTTCTATCAATCAACTAGAGGCCTCTGGTTCAATCAATCAACTAGAGGCCTCCTCAAGTTCAATCAATCAACAAGATGGATTATGGAGTCCTGCCTTTCATGTTTAGGGTGTTAAGGATAAGACTCATTTGAATTTTCTCATTTTTTTTCCATGATTACACCAAAATGCTTTTTGCCCAAATTTCAGAAACAAAAAAAAACATAAAGTAGTAGCAATATCCACACCAGTGTCAGCCACTAATCATTACAGCCCAAAAATCGAATTGTAGAGCTTTTGCCAAAAACAATATTGAATATTAGCATAGTAATTGCAAATTTATGAAGGGATCCCGACATATCAATGAACATTGTAAAATATTAAACCAAGAAAACCTTGGAGAAAAGAGCTAAAAGAAAAATATGATAATGGCTCTCAATTCATGGATTTAAACAATAGCAGCAACTGAGAAGGAAGAAAACAAAAAAGTGGGTGAAATAGAGAAGAAGAGTAGGTATAAATCGCTTACCAGAGGCGGCCATGGGCCTCTATCGCCCTTTCAGAAGAATCTCGATCGGTCAAAATATATGTAGCTTGAGTGTTACAAACCACAATTGAATGGCCAAAATCCCCTACTGGCGCTTGAATTTCAGAGTTTCAGTCCAATTTGGTTAAATCGCAAATACATAACACAAGATTGAACATAAATATTTAAGAAGAGATGGAAATGGAGGAAAGGCATGGGTGGATTCGCCCCTCCACAGGCTTACCGGCATGCATACAATCCAACCCACACTAAGATCTAGAACCACCGGCCTCTCGGACCCTATCATTTTATTTTGAACATTAACTATAGAGATGTATATATGCTACAGATTTTAGGATGAGGCATACTAGTAAGATGGCTCTTAGGCAGCCCAAATGCCTCTGCCACTAATCTAAACCTAAAAGACAGTTTTTCAACCACTGATTGCTCTACAAAGGCATTCAAGAGAAGGATTGCAGATACAGGGAAAATGAATAGTGCTGCAATTACCAGGAATCCTGTGGAATTGAAGCGAAGGATTCTGATGGTTTCTCTCAAGATCTCCAATGCACTCAGAGAGTTGAAGCACTGCTCCATGTTTGAGCTCTTGGAGAGTCTGTTGGAAAATAGAAGATGGCCCTCTGTTCCATTATCTCCAATGCTATTTTGTATCCCTGATTCTTCTTCCAATGAAGAACTTGGGAGATGTAAAGCATCGAGTTCAATGGTCTCATCACAGCGAGCCATTGCTAGATAATTCTTCAAGCCGTTTCTGCAGTACACACTGGTGGGTTTTCATTTTTAGGCATTGAAATATAAACCCAGTTGAGATCTTTGGCAGATCTGGATTGGGGGTGCTATTATAAATATGTACGGATGGCCTGCCATGTACAGCTATACATTTGCAATTGTGGGAAAAATGGAAATTTTATTTTTCATAGGAATCCAAATGAATTGGGACTTGAAACGTCTGTACCTTGATTTGGAGATCATCCACGGCAGTGTGTCTTTGAAGCCCTTGAAGGTCTTCCTATTTGAGACTAACAATGCCCATTATATCAAGTTCAGACAAGCTGGGCACGTTTGATTGAGGATGCTCATGGACTTTTCGGCATTTGATGGAGGTTCTTGTTGCGTGGGAAATGGACAAAACATGTTAAGGCTATCCAATGACCTTCGGATTTACTAGTTGTGAAAGTAGTCTTTCATGGAGGTTTGTTAAAGCTCGTGTTCACATTCATTGAAAGCATTGAAAATTCAATAAAATTCCAAATAGGTTTGTGGTTCTGAAGCTCCTACCCACTTTTAACATTTGGCCTCAGACTTCTGCTGGTCCTCTGCTTCTTCCTCCTTCGTTTCTTGGGTGCTTGAATGTCTATGAGAGTGACCCCATAGACATTTGAAAATGGTAAATGAGAAAGGGGGTTTGAATCATAAGAGCCGACATTCAGTATGACCAATGTATGCCACCACGATAGCACAAATCACATCAAATGGCTTTGTATTCCTTTTTCCACAAAGGATAAAGTAGCCAAGGGCCCTCCTTCACATTAATAAACATCGCCCTCTCATATGAAAATGATTAAGATAAACTTTGAAACGATTATATAGGAAATTAAGTAGCAAATCAAATGTTATTTTAATGCTATGGACTATTGCGACCACCTTTGTGGTACTTTCCATGACCTCATTCCTGCTCTGCATAGCCTTTAATGGATTTGTAACAACTTCTTATGCATTTCCTCTAGGTCTTCGAGTGGATGTATCGAATATTTGCTTATCAATGCCTAAAGTTATATTCAATATTTATTTATAAATTGTACATTTATATAAATTATGACTTTTAATAAAAATAAAATGTTTTGCACAAGAAAAATGAGATGTTGTGCATGCCAAAATGACAACTCTCAAGAAAAATCAGAAGTTGGGTATGCAATGGTTGAGAGAACAATCCATGAACTAATGGAGTAGACTGGGAAAATAGAGGTAGTTTAGCAACAATTCATCATTTTTTTTACGGAACTCATTATTTTTGTTCCAAACAAAGTAAAAATAATAATCTCAATTGGGATAAACAAAAATGATGCGTTAATGGTTTTTAGTTACCTAGATTGCCTATAGTTTTATGCCCGAGATGAAAGAAGAAGCACACATTTTCCTTTTGTATCTCACTTTTATGCTTGACCTGTCAATCTAAGTTTTAGATGTAGCTACCCGTATCTCTTCTAGTTACCTAATTATATATTTTCTACTACTTTATGTACCATAGATATACCTTGCAGGGCAAAAATTAGAACAAAATGTGAGATTTGTGATGTGTGCATGCTGGGATGTTGCGGCCCTGGTTAAGATATAATCACAAGTGCAAGTAGTTAACATCTTGATGAGCAATCCACATGGGAAATTTTTTTGTAGGGAGTAGTGAGTTGCATGTCCTATTAGAGAAATTGTTCAACCCTATCTTGTTGCAATAGAATATCAATTCATTTATAATGAGTTGATATGTTCTTTCTATTACTTATTTCTTATGCTTGACATTGAAGAAGTAACACAGATTCTCCTTTTAATAAAGCCAGAAAAACCAGGACAAAGGAGCATGAGGGTAAGAATATTGCTACTTTGGCAAGTGCCCAAATGCAGTGGACATTGTAAAGAATTTATTGGATTCCAAGATTACCAATTAAAGGATCTGTCGCTTAAGCGATGCTTATCACCTTCTTCTTCCATGTTAAATAATTGTTAAATGATTGACAATTTGAAGTGTCCTCGCTTAAGCGACACTTATGGAGCCTAGCCGTCGCTTAAGCGATGCTTATGAGACTAGTCGTCACTTAAGCCGATGCTTATTTACCAAAAAAAAAATTATCCTTGTGATTTTTGGTAAGTTTAAAAAAAGAAATCCACGCGCCGTCGGATTTTTCCGTCGGATTTTGGATCGAAATGTAGTAGTGTCTAATGCCTCCTTTCTTCTGCTAATAGTGTCACTTTTGTAAATCCTTCAATCCTATCCTAAGTTGTTCTTAAGGGGGGATGTTAGGATATTTAGACACTTAGGAGTTAGTTGAGATCAAATTGTGTAATATATCCATTAGGTAAAGTGTTTTTTTTAGTATGCATTAGTATGCATTTGTAAATATTCTAATCTGATGGTCATGATATGCTCTAGACCTAAAGTGATCTAACAGTTCAACTTCTCTTAGATCATACCTACCATTGTTGTTTGGATTAACACCCGATTGGTCCATGATCTCTATTTAAAGAGCATGGAGGGTCCTTGGCTAGTTGATCGATTATGAGAAGCTCATGTAACTTTCTTTCTTTTGCATAATAAATTGCTCCAAGTAGCTATTTAGCTGGGGCCATGGATTTTTTTCCCCTCGAGGGTTTTAACCACATGACAAACATCGGTGTATTGATCTATGATCTTTTTATGTGAAGTGGTTTCTCTAGGTGTTCAGTCTTTTGGGAGTACCCTATGTACCCAAACACGGGATTCATCCGTAAACAGGACACCTAGGGAGCATGGTTGTATCTCAGGCTATGAAGGTCCAAATGAAATTTTTCAATATGTTCTAGATAGAGCACAGATTGTAATTTCTTTGGTAAATTTTCTAGAACCTAAAGGTGAAAAAGTGACACATGGAAGTCCGTACAAGTTCGCTATGTTGAACAGTCTTGAAAGAAGTCACCTTGGGAAAACTTTCATAAGTCCTAATTGGTGAAACCAATTCTACTCAAACCTATGGTTCTGGAAAGAAGATAAATGATGCTACCTCAATACAAAATTTTAGACACAGAGGAGTGGTACTTTCGGAGATACCATAGAAAAAGTATTAGGAATTTCTACAGAAGAAATTGGTAAACTAGGGCTTCTTGTTTTAGGAGCTTCCCTCCACTATTTTCAGAAAAGGAGTACATTGGACAGCTTGCCTTGAATAGGCCTATATTTATATCCAATCAAAATTTTGAAATTCCAAGTTTTGAAAATTATGGTTTCTCTGACAAACCCTAGATCAGCGAGCTCTGGAACTAGGATGGACACCTAAAATCGATAAGATCTAATATTTTGTTATTTACAGTTGAGGTTCTCATTTCAAAATGACTAATCACACTAGCTTGATGAAAATCTTGGTGAGGTTGACAAATTCCAAGCATGGAAGTATAGGATCTCACTAGGAAGTGAATTGGACACCTACATAACTAGAGAGGTTCCAGTTCCAGAGGGAGATGAGGCTAAATCCTTACACAAGAAGAACTTGGTCAAGGTCAAGAATATCATTATTGATTCAATCAAGGATCACCTTATACCATAAGTGTCTTCACTAAATACACCTAAACAGACGTTTTGATTCCTTGACCAAGCTATTTGAAGGGAAGAACATAAATTGAAAGATGACTTTGAGAAACCAGTTGAAAAATGTGAAGAATGTGAAGAATGAAAAGACCATACAGTCATCCTTTACAAGGGTATCTGAAATAAAAGAACAACTTGAAGTAGTAGAAGAAGAAGTGGAGAATCCAAAAGTTGTGATAACCACCTTGAATGACCTCATTGGATCATGGGATTCATTCATTCAAGGAATGTGTGCCAGAATAAAGTGATTACTTTTAGCAGACTCTGGGAAGAGCACACACAAGAAGAAGCTCGACTCAT
>LPNX010287301.1:12960-24068 GCA_001517045.1 Pseudotsuga menziesii
ACGATGTGCATTCGTGAGGCTTAAAACTAGGCTGGGGATGTGCTGATGGTGTTGCACTAGTAGATGGTCCTGCACTAGTTTGTGGTACTGCACTAGAAGATGCTCNATGATGTGCATTCGTGAGGCTTAAAACTAGGCTGGGGATGTGCTGATGGTGTTGCACTAGTAGATGGTCCTGCACTAGTTTGTGGTACTGCACTAGAAGATGCTCCTGCATCCTAATGACCTGGTGTATGTACCACACCAGGGACATATATCCCTTCCTCACCCATATGCTGAACCATAGTGCTATGACGAACAACCACCCATGCCAAACTCAAATACGCATCATGTGTCTGTGGAATAACATGATGTACAGGTGGGACATTTGGCCCAAGAAATTTCTTGCAAGGTGTAGGGATAGGGAGATCAAGGTCTTGAAGCCTGGAATTGGGTCGGTTTTGGGGAATCCCCCCACCGATCCCCTGAAACTGCAAGATATCAAAATAGTTTACATGTTTACCCAACATGAACTCTGCATACATCTTTCGAAGGAAATACAGGGGGATTTACCTGTTGTTATGTGGTGGCATATCAAAAACCATATACCATATGTCCATCCAGTTATCAACAAATGGCTGAAATGTGCCCCACTAAATAGAGATATGAGGCATGTTTGTATTTGGGATTTCCATCGTCTAAGGGTCCCTAAACAATGAAAATACATGCTCTTTGGTTATTTTCAACTTTTTGATTGCATTGTAGTTTATCCTATCGGCGTATTCTTGTCTTTTTATTTCTCTATATGATGTAATATCATATAGTATATTGCTTGACAATGAAATAGTCTCAACAATTGCATCTAAAGTGGATGCAAGTGAGTGGTGAATCCTATCACCACAACTAAAAGCCGTACAAAGTCCCCTCAAGTCGGCAAGTTCAATCACTATCTCGGCATTTGTGTCCATAGCCGCAACTGCAATAAAAACATTAATAAGAAAATCATTAGAAACATATACATGGTATATAATGACATCTCTTCAAAATTGAAAATGTAAATTAAATCAAACTCAAGTAATCAATTTAATAGCATTCACTTACATACATTTAAAACTTAAAATTAAACATTTAACAATTAAAAAGTAAGTTTCATTAACTTCTTTCTAGAAGTTAAGGCACTTCTTAACCCTCATTGGTGACTTTTCCATGCACACTTGGGTTTAAACTTCTTTGAATTTAGGAGTGTTATTTTGACATGTTTTGGCCTTTACAGGGGCAAGGGACTATTAGGATATGTGAGGCAAGAAAAGGGGTGATACAGGGCTGCCACCAATCCTCTAAATATAATTGACTTGATCATGGTTGGGAACACTCTCATGACACACTCTAGGTAGTTCATGGGTGTTCACCATTTCCANAGAAAATGGGTGATACAGGGCTGCCACCAATCCTCTAAATATAATTGACTTGATCATGGTTGGGAACACTCTCATGACACACTCTAGGTAGTTCATGGGTGTTCACCATTTCCATTGTTGTATAAACGTGGAAGCCAACCAAAAGTGACATGAGAAAATGGAGAATTTGTGGACTAGAATACAATTGGTTGTAGATGAGATTAGAGACTCGACATGTAGAAATATATTACCAATTGTTTTTACTATTTAAAAAAACGGTTGATAAACCTAGTGATGCAGGGGCATAGACAGTTTGAGTAAATTCATTTATGAAATTGTTAGGTCAAGGGAACTTAGGGAGACCTAGGGTATCATATGTTTCTAATTTTCTTTATTTTGTTGAGAGGTTCAATAAAGAGGATACGGATATTAGATCCTTTTCCCAATGTAATTGATAGGGTTAGTTAAGCATTTCCAGAAATGTAGCATCTAGTTAGTGATTTGTCAAGTGAGTCTCACATGTTATAGGATCAAAGAAGCAGAATTCAAGTTGTATTTAGTTTAGGTGATGACCTTTAATTAATTAGATTTTTTGTAGCTCAATAGAGCTAGGGACAGAGCTGCATGATGATTATGAACTCTTCAATAGTGCGACGAATACCGGGGTTGTATGGTGGTGACACGACGTGTTGACTTTTAATTCGATATCATAGTGAGAAGGTTCGTATATTTCAACTTTTTTGTCATTACGATAAGTCCAAGGGAACGTGGGGTAATTCATATGCATAGAACAAGAGAAAAGTGTCGATGAAGGTACAGTTAAAACACAAATGAGGTGGGTGCTATAGCCAAGAAGTGCAAATATTTTAGTGGAAAAATGGTGGTGGCTTCTGAAACTGGAGGAAGGAATAAAACTAGTCATAGTTACTAGTTTTAATTGTGTTTATACATCTATTGTTGATTTTTATATAATACATTGTTTTATGTTTAAAAGGGCAGGCCCGAGAGGCACTTTGTTAATGTGTTTTGGAATTTAGTTAAGAATGCTTAACTAAGATGCAATGCATAACTACATACACTTGTGATGAAATTTTGATTATGTTCATGGACAAATGATTGTGATGAAATTTTGAGAAACCAAGTTACTAATTTTTTATGCATTTTTTCTATTCACGCGTGTGCATGCATTTCATCTTGTTATGGCCACTTCCGAGGAAAATTATTCAATTAGTATCATGGGGAAATGGCCTTTGAGGGTTGGAATTTTGGGTTTTATGTGGATGGATACATTGTATAAAGGGAGGAGTTCTATATTTTTTTATTTTTTGTTGCATTAAGAATTTTTTGAGTTCCTGAAAAGGAATTAATTGTAATTATTCATTCATCTTGGTTAAGGGAGATGTGAATTTAATTAGAGACTAGGTTATTTCCAATTTGCTAAATAATAAAAAATTTGGTTGTTTTAAACTATTAAAAAACTGTAATTTAGGTTTAGAATTGACAAAAAAAATTCTATGGGTGAATGAATTACCTGATTAGATGACAATTCACCAGTGGANATACAAAATTTGGTTGTTTTAAACTATTAAAAAACTGTAATTTAGGTTTAGAATTGACAAAAAAAATTCTATGGGTGAATGAATTACCTGATTAGATGACAATTCACCAGTGGATTTTCCTCCCCTCCAACTAAATCAGGCTCCTCTAATACTCCACGGCACCCAATTCGCTCAATTTCGCTCCATATATTCGCATTCATGATGGTAGAATGCGTCGCGGGTTTCGGGACTGTGTATATAAATTAATTTTAATTTTACAACTCACATACGCATTTTATAACTACATATCACGTACGTGTTTCGTAGTTGTATAATGGATACATGATATGTTTTCCTATCCCACATGTCTCATGACATGTCAAGATCGGGTTTAACCATAGCAAGTGCTATGTAGCAGAAACGCGTTATATTTTTATGTAACGTGATCGTGTTTTCAAAAACTAGGATTGCATCTAAAAGGTCCCTCATCTTCTTGCACTGACCCACAGGTAAATTCTTATGTTGGGTTCGTTCGGCATTGTGTATGGTAAAAGGAACCTAAAACCTAAGAAGAACGGAAATGATTGAGACACCTTGTTTACAAAGGACGATGCAATGCATTTAGTAAACAATGAAGGCTAGAGAAAGTAAGTTTTCTATGTGGAGAGGTGTGTTATGTTTAGGGTTTTGCATAGAGAGTGAATTTGAGATCGACGATGCAATGCATTTAGTAAACTATGAAGGCTAGAGAAAGTAAGTTTTCTATGTGGAGAGGTGTGTTATGTTTAGGGTTTTGCATAGAGAGTGAATTTGAGATCGGTAGCCTATTGCGTTGAAGATAGAGACATGTAGGAGGTATGATAGTGGTTTCTTTAGGGGTTGAATTATGCAAGCATGGTTTCAATAAGACAATGGTTCCTTAGTCTTTGTACTTTTATAAAATGATCCCATACATAGTTGCTAGAATCCCTTGTGTACTATGTTGTAGCATTCCTCATTAATACAGGTTTTGACATCTACCTTGGATGCCATCTTAACATATTGTGTTGCAAATTCTTTATATATTGGATATTAACTATTCCTTGCAATGCTGGATTTGGTTAAATGTTGAAGTAATTTCGCTAAGCATTAAAGTATTGCTCGGATGTTTTAAAACTGTAGTTTGTAGTTAGATATTCGTCAATGCAGAGAACTTTGTTGAAGTGCTAACAATTATAGCTTATAGCATAATTATGGGTAGATTATAAGTGAAGATGTATAGTCTAGTTGCAAGTATGCACATATTGGTCAAATCTCTGTAGCTGAAACAAGGTAGCATTGCATAACCAAAAATGTTGAAACTCCTTTTTTAACAAAACTTTTCAAGCACTAACAGTAGACTCATTTCCTATAAAATTAGTATTAATCAAAATAGACATAGCAAAATAAGTTTCTTAAACTTGATGTTAATCAAAATAAACATAAACATTGGACTAAAGAATCCAAAATAATTTATTTGGGCACTCAAAGAAAATACTTGAACACTTTATAAAGATGGTTTTGAATCTTAGAAGGCCAAATTTCTTCAACTTTATGTTAATCAAAATAAACATAAAAACTGGACTAAATAATCCAAAATAATTTATTTGGGCACTCAAAGAAATACTTAACACTTTATAAAGATGGTTGTGAATCTTAGTGGCCTTCTATCCTTATGAGATGGTCTATAAAAAAAATGTAAAATATATATTTTATAGAATTTGACTACATCATATAAACATATACAGGAGTCCTTGGCATCACCTTCTAAAACAATGTATATAAGAAATATAAAGTAGAATCCGTTCACACCAAATGTATTATTGTTAAAGTCTTTATACTTTTAGCCTATGGAAAAATCCGACCAAATGTATTAGCGTTAAAGTCAATACATGCCATCCATATCCTAGGAATGATTTATTTTTAATTATGTGTTGATATTGACCACCTTTGACCATCCATAATTATTATACAACGCTTTATAGTAGATTTCTACTTTATTCTATTTTTCCTACTTTTATGTGGATAAGGTAAATCTAGTCAAACTAGGAAACTGGGTCCTTTTGTTGCCAACCCATCCTTCATGGATTTTCCTCCATTTTATAGGATTAACATGTTTTTTCCATCTCCTTGAAAACTCGCTCATGATTTTTCCAATTTGTAATATCCTTGATAGATTTGGGAAGTGCTTTAGGCACCTATGGGGGTTTGCTATGTTTTGGTAAGTTAGCCTTTTTGAGCNACTCATGATTTTTCCAATTTGTAATATCCTTGATAGATTTGGGAAGTGCTTTAGGCACCTATGGGGGTTTGCTATGTTTTGGTAAGTTAGCCTTTTTGAGCTTTATGAGTTGTCTCCACACAACTCGATTTTCCTATGAGGGATGTAATATTTATGTACACTATTATTCATCATTATTCAATGGAAGGATACACACCAATATTGATCTCTTCATTTATGTGATTCAATCTCTTTTCTTCTCTCTATTTTTCCTGTGTATGCTTGTGAGAATTCTTAGTAGCAAGATATATTTCCCGTGCTTATTATTAGCATCATTGCTCATATAATTAATCTATTATTTCTACATGGTATCAAATCAGCAAGGTTGATCATGTTCTACAGAGTTGAGGAGCGAATCCAGTCTCCTATCCCTCTATGAAGAAGAGCTTGTCTAACTTACAAGATTTTCTCCTAGTTTTGTTTTTGCAGGCTGCAAAGAGTATCTCCTAGATCATATCAACAAATTCTATATGGATTCAAAAGTTCCTCTACTATCTCCTTTCAACTATGTTGATTGGAAGCTAGAGATGAGCGCATACTTGAAGATGTAATGTCTCTTTGATCTTTGCATTGGTGCATTGAGCGAACCNTATGGATTCAAAATTTCCTCTACTATCTCCTTTCAACTATGTTGATTGGAAGCTAGAGATGAGCGCATACTTGAAGATGTAATGTCTCTTTGATCTTTGCATTGGTGCATTGAGCGAACCTGAGTCTTATGAAGAGAATATTGATTGGATAAATAATTGTGATAGAGCTCATGGAATTATGTTTTTGGGAATTTCTCCAAATATACATCATCTTATAGATTCAGCTAAGTATCCATTTGAGCTTTGGAAGAATTTGGACAAATCTTTTTGTTTGCAGGAAATAGAAGATGAAGCATGGAGAGAACCCAACATCTCCTCTTGTTCTCTCTCTCAATATTTCTTGGCCTCTACATTCTCTTATGAATTTGATCATGATGAATAATTTTCTAATACAATTCATGTTTCTGCTACTCTCCTTGATTCGAATGCTTCCTCCTTCAATGAAGAAGCAAATATTGAAGAGCCATTTTTTTCTGTGTCTCTTGAAGGTGATTTTTCTTCTTGTGATACTATTGATGGAAAAGAAGTAACATATGGAGCTGATATTGATATTTATTATGATACTATAAACAACTTGTTTTTCTCAAAATCTCTTTTCTTAGATTCTGATATCTATGTGCCAGATTCTTCACACTTTGTGCATATTTCTCTCATTGATGGTGCACAACCTAGTGATTTCCAAGATGTTTTCTTAGCCAAATCAAGCCTTATTTGTGTCATACCACTTACCTTACTTGATATCATGTTCTTAAACATCTTGTCCTTTTTTCTTGGCATCAATACTCAGAACCTCCTTGAATATTGTGAACATCTCTTTCTTTCCTCCTTTCATGCAAAGGATTCATTACCAGTGTATTCCAATGAGTCTACTGATATGCTTATATGTGATCATTTGGATTCTGATTTAGAAGCATATTTTCAGGTTGATACACATATCATACCATCTACCATACCTCTGAATAATCCTAAGAAAACACAAATCCCAAGTTCACTAGTTGATTCCTCATTGGTCTCTTACGTAGTGATACTTATCTTACATGGTCTGAAGTCTTTCCTATCTTTCAGTGGCTGGTTATCCATGAAGTTAGTCATATTTGGACTGATATTAAACATGTTTGGATTTTTTCTAAACACTTATGGTTAATATATTATTCCCATCCATCATTTATATTTTTACACCTATAAGTTTTCCCCGGTTACTCTACACTCTAGCGCATGATCATGGNTTAAACATTTTTGGATTTTTTCTAAACACTTATGGTTAATATATTATTCCCATCCATCATTTATATTTTTACACCTATAAGTTTTCCCCGGTTACTCTACACTCTAGCGCATGATCATGGAGTTCATGATTTCTACAGCAAGTCCTTCATCCAGAAGCAGTTCATCCAACTCATTAAAATGAAGATGAATATATGTTGAAGACATATTTCAAATTGTGTGCCTTGTCCTATCTTGAGGGAGGATTTTCCCCATGTGGTTTTTCCTCTTTCCTCACTTTTTTGGACATAATAACTGTTAAAGGGTGACCATAGCCTTATTGTTGGGCCCTATANTTCCTATCTTGAGGGAGGATTTTCCCCATGTGGTTTTTCCTCTTTCCTCACTTTTTTGGACATAATAACTGTTAAAGGGTGACCATAGCCTTATTGTTGGGCCCTATATGCATCCATATTTTTTGTCATACCATCATAAATTCGTACTTATAGGGGGGTGTTGGAAATGTATTAAACCCACTCATAACTTGAGATAAAATAATTAATCATTATTTGATTAATTATTCACCCACTAGCTTAATTAGTCGGGATCCACTTGCACCTTAAAGTCAATACATGCCATCTATATCCTAGGAATGATTTATTTCTAATTCTAGGTTGATATTGACCACCTTTTGACCATCCAGAATTAGTATACAACACTTTACAGCAGATTCTGCTTTATTATGCTTTTCCCGCTTTTCTATGGATAAGGTAAAGCTAGTCAAACTAGGAAACTGGGTCCTTTTGTTGCCAACCATTCCTTCATGAATTTTCCTCCATTTTATAGGATTAACATGGTTTTTCCATCTCCTTGACAACTCACTCATGTTTTTTCCAATTCGTGAGGTCCTTGATATATTTGGGAAGTGCTTTAGCCACATATGGGGGTTTGCTATATTTTGGTACGTCAGCTTTTTTGAGCTTTATGATTTGTCTCCATACAACTCAATTTTCCTATGAGGGATGTACTATTTATGTATACTATTATTCATAATTATTCAATGGAAGTATACACACAAATATTGATCTATTCATTCATGTGATTCCGTCTCTTTTCTTCTCTCTATTTTTCCTGTGTATGCTTGTAAGAATTCTTAGTAGCAAGATCAATTTCCTATGCTTCTTCTTAGCATCATTGCTTATAGCATTGATCTATTATTTCTACAGACTTATTGTAGAGTGTTAATTCGTGGGAGAACATAGATATACATATGAAGGGTTTAATGGATTTTTATCCATGTATGTAATGCATCATGTCTGATTACAACATTAGACAAGATGAACCATCGACATCGATTGAGATTCAAGGAAGAATACATTGTATTCGACCAACGATGATCATGGTTCCATGAATAGAGATCATGGATCCACAAAAATATCTCTTAGCTAAGTGTCAAAGTGCTCAATAGGTCTAATAAAATAAAAAGAGTGAATCAGAAGACTACACATGGAGGACTATGATTGGTCATTGGGAGCTCAAAAGAAAATTCGGTGTTGACATGTGGAAGAATCCAAGTGGATGCCAGTGTGTTGTATTGAGAGTATCAACAATTGTTCCTAAGAGAAGGGCCAATGAATTTGGTATGTCATCTAGTCAGAAATTGTCATGTGAAACTTGGATAATGGACATTAGTGTTAAGTCAACGAAGCTTGATATAAATTATTTTGTTTGGCGGCCCGACAAAGAACCCCAAAAATGTGAAAAATGGCAGATGTGTATTAGTAATCTAGGTATGGCATTAGTGTACAAAGAAGTGATGTGTCGCAGAGGTTTGATAAGTTTGAAAAGACATGTGTTGGCATATTGGTGTTATATAGAGGTGTCATTTAGGAAAGGATCAATGGAGGATCCCCAACCTATCATCGAGGAGATATATTGGTGATGCAATAAGGTGAAACATAGTTGAAGGATGATGGAGTGTTTCTATGGAACATGCATCAACATGGTGGAGTTTTGTATTGATGTGCATTATGGGATAACACAATGGAAATACACAAGGATTGATAACTAGTAACAATTTGACACATGGTAAATTTTCAAAAGTTTAAATCAAAGGTAAAGTTGTAGGCATAGTTTTGGAACACCAATGGAAAATCGCTAAAACGAGTCACAAGGTGACACATGGCACATATTTAGAGTGTTTGAAAAAGTAGTTTATGGATCCGAATGTTTAATTGGATGTAAGTATTTTGTCAATGATTTGTTTACCTTGTTTGTATTTAGTTTCCAGCCACCACCAACATTCATGGTTCCACCAACAATGGTCATGGTTCCACCAATGATGTTCATGGATCCATTAACTTTTTTGAAGACTCAACCATCAAATATGCAAGATTAAAAATATGTTCATGGTTCCATAAACAGAGCTCTTAGTTCCAATAATAGTGTTCATGGTTCCACCAACAATGCTCATGGTTCCACTAGTAGTGCTCATGGTTCCACCAACAATGCTCATGGTTCCACAAATAATGATCATGGTTCCACCAACAATGCTCATGGTTCCACTAGTAGTGCTCATGGTTCCACCAACAATGCTCATGGTTCCACAAATAATGATCATGGTTCCACCAACAATGCTCATGGTTCCACTAACAATGTTGATTCTACTATAAATAGAGCTCATGGTTCTATAAACAGATATCTTGGTTCCACCAATAATGCTCATGGTTCCACCAACAATGCTCATGGTTCCACTAGTAGTGCTCATGGTTCCACCAACAATGCTCATGGTTCCACAAATAATGATCATGGTTCCACCAAAAATGCTCATGGTTCCACTAACAATGTTGATTCTACTATAAATAGAGCTCATGGTTCTATAAACAGATATCTTGGTTCCACCAATAATGCTCATGGTTCCATAAATGTGCATGGTTCCACCACTTGGTGACCATTGCTCATGGTTCCACCAGTAACGATCATTGTTCCACCAACAATGTTCATGGTTCCACCAACAACGCTCATGGTTCCACCATGAATGTTCATGGATTACTTAAATTTTTTGGAGAATCAACCAACATATATGACATATTACATCAAATATGTTCATTGTTTCATCAACGCTAACTTTGTTCAAGGTTCCATATGCATGTATCCAGGATTCAACCACCTCATGACATGTATTCATTACTCACCAAATTATATTCATAGTTCCACAAACATTGATCAAGGTTCCTTAGTTCCACATGGTGCTACATATGCATTGTACATGGTTCCACCCGCTTTGTTCATGGTTTCATCAAGTTTATTCATGGTTCCATTTACATTCTTCATGGTTCCACCCCTCAAATGATCATTTACTATGAATTTTGTTCAAGGTTCCTTGTAGGGTTCCACCATATCACAAGCATTACTCATAGTTCCACCACTGATGATCATGGATCCATAAATAAAGCTCATGGTCCCACGATGCTCAGGGTTCCATAAATGAAGCTCATGGTTCCACCAACAATGCTCATGGTTCCATAAGTAGATCTCTTGGTTCTACCAATATCACCCATTGTTCCACCAATAATGCTCATGGTTCCATCACTAGTGTTCATGGTTCCACCAACAATGGTCATGTTTACATAACTAGAAATCATGGTTCCACTAATAATGTTGATAGATCCATTACCGTTTTTGCAGACTCAGCCAAAAAATATGTAATATTACACTGAATATGTTCATGGTTCCATAAATAGATCTCTTGGTTGTTACAGAGAGAAATTCCTATGGCTTGGGGTACCACAACAGACAGCTTTGATTCCAGAAATCAATATTTCCCAATATGCAATAGAAATAAAACATCTAACACTAAAGGATCAGGAAATTCCTATGGCTTGGGGTACCACAACAGACAGCTTTGATTCCAGAAATCAATATTTCCCAATATGCAATAGAAATAAAACATCTAACACTAAAGGATCAGACCTCGTACCTTATTCCAGACGGTTGAATTAGATCCTGTTAGAATAATCAACCCATAGTATTTACCCACTTAGACATTAATTCATTTATTTTTGTCTTATTTGCCTAGTCCATGAGTCCCACCATGTGCAAG